>JAJHZJ010000903.1:1217500-1413551 GCA_023548195.1 Bettongia penicillata ogilbyi
TCTCTCTGAAGCAGAGATCAAGGATAGTCGGAGGCCACATCTGAACTAGGTCCGGTGACGTCTGGCCTGGAGCTGCCATGTTGCTTCAATAACTCTCAGTGGTCAGGAGCATCACAGGGAGACTTTCACACTGGAAGAGCCCCGGATTATCATCTAATCCAACCTTAGGAGGAGACAAGCCCAGAGAACCTCAATGTCCCACCTAGAGAACTCAGGCCAAACACCCCAAGCTTCTGACAGGGAACTCACTCTGTCTGAGGGAAACTCTTAGTCTTCTGTGACATCAAGCCTAAACTGGCCCCTCTGCAACTTCTACCAAGGGCCTCTGGTTGTGCCCCAGGGCCCAAACAGAACAATTCAAAACTTCAGCTCTGTGAAGACAGCTGTCAGATCGCAGGCCTCACTGTGGCCCACAGTGCCCTGACCACTCAGTCAGGAAGCAGGGAGGAAAGCTGCCTATGTTGGGAGGACTTCTTTAGGTCCCTAGGTCTGGACGTCCTAACCTGATGATCAGCTTCCACTGATCAGTGATGAGGTAGCTTCAGCTGGCTTTAGTTCAGGCTGGGCCAGAGAATACAAAATAACTGAGCAGCATTCCAAGACTGGGAAGACCAGCCCCCAGGAGAACAACCCCTGGGCCTTGTTTACCTCTCCAGATCTCAGGGATCATTTCTAATCGGTTCCCCACATCCAGGGCCTGGAGAAGACTCATCAAAAGGTACGAGTGAGGAAAACAGACCTGAGAAAGAGGAACAAACCTTCATGTTCTAAGAGTGTGGGATGTGAACATGTAAAGAGCGAAAAATGACAAGGGACACTCTCTTACAGAAGGGATCAGTTCCTTGTACCACTTCAAAGTGACGTCTACTTGCTCCATTAGGCACAACAAACTGAAGAACTTGTGACTGTAGGAAAAGAACAACCCATTTCTCCAGGTGCTCAATGCCACTCAGTAGGACATAAGCTCAGGGAGTCCCCAGGTGTGACAAAGGCCACCCACACCATCCAGGACAGTTGTGTGCGGGCACATTCTGGGCTCACTGAACCTGGAACCAAGACAGGGAAAAAGGCCCCAGAACCTGTGATGCCATACAGGAATATTTTCTATAAGCTCCCCAGAAAATGGTCCAAATAACCTCTTCATGAAGGGAGACCTTAAGGAAGGAGGAAACTCACGATTTCCCAAAGCAGCTGCTTCCATGCTTGCAGACAATAAGTTTGGCCTGTCTTCCCCCTCCCCAAACTCAGCCAGTCCTATGCTAAGCACTCATGTGATATGGTCTCTCTGCCCACCCTCCAGACATGGCTCTGGCTTGCCCAACTCTTTCCTAAAAGGATCAGAAATACAGAAAGTAATTCCAGGTATAGTCTGAACACGTTCTGTGCCAGATTTTTCGCCTCCTCTCACTGCCTATTCCTTCATCATGGCTTTAAATCCCCCCTTCACACCCTGTCTCCTTGACACAGAGGACAGTGTGTCTGCCCTGACCTCATCTGTAGGACCTACAACAGTCTGCTTTAACCAGAACCAACACTCACGTTTGCACCACCCAACTTACTAATAGAAGGAACTCTGAAATGAGTCCCCAAGCAGCTTCCAATTGTCGCCTGTCCTTAAGATGCTGTGGACTCGGTAGGCAAGGTCTAGGTCTTTCAGCATGACGCACTGTAACAGAAGGGGGGTGATGAGCACAGAACTGAGGAGGCTGTCCACCTCAGCCTTGGCCAATCTTGAGCTCACCAGAGCTACATCAAGCACTAAGGTTGCCAAGGGAGGGCAAGTGGGCAGCCTGGCCAGGCCCGAGGTGGTGCTGCACTTATCATAATGCTATCTGACCTTGGAACAGCCACTGCACATCCAGCCTGGGGGAGGTAGGGAGACTCAGTCTCAGAAAAATAGAAGATAGGCTCTGCTGGTGAGGGGTGTGGAGGGCACTGCCCCTTTCACCAGTGTGGATAGCGCCCTGCTGAGGCCAGTCTGGAGCTGAGCTTCTCCAGACAGGGTACAGCTGGGCTTATGCCTTGAACCAGAATTAAGGCCTGCCCAGAGGGGGGCGATGCACCAGAACCTGATCCTCAGAACAAGTATGGAAGAAAAGCTAGCAATGGAATGGGAAGCAAAGGGCAAGAAATGTTGTGAGTAGAGGGATAGCAAGGTCTTGTCTGGAAATAGGAAACTAGTAAGAAATGTACTTACCACCTTCATAGCAGATGGAAAAAACTGGTCTGAAAAGAAACATAAGCTTGTATTAACCCCTGGTCAGCATAGGTGAAACAGCCTCTAAAATTTTCCTTTACAAAAATGCTGAGGAATCTAGTGAAAAGTAGTACAAGCTGCAGGGCAGATTAATCCAGTTCGTTAAAATAATTCCTCCCCAGTAATCATGATCCAAGATAAAGCAAAGGCAAAAACAGACCTGACAGATAATCACGAAAACTACTTTTTGCTAAAAGGTACCACAGAATGAAGCATTATGGAAAAATTTAATAAGTTTCTTTAAAAAAAAAAAAAACCTCATTTCTCAAATACGTTGGGAACCAAACCAAATTTGTAAAAGAAAGAGCTATTCCTCAATTGATAAATGGTTAAAGGATATAATCAGGCAGTTTTGAGAAGAAATCAAATCTATCTATAGTCCAATGAAAAAACAGAAAAAAGGTAAAATAAAACAACTCTGAAAAACCAGCTCACCCTATCAGAAATAACAAATGCTAGAATGGATGAGGGAAAATAGGTACATTAATGAACTACGAGATGGATCAGTGAACTGGTCCAATCACTCTGGAGAACAATGTGGAAAGACACCCAAAGGGCTATAAAGCTGTGTATATATCCTTTGACCCAGAAACCCCACTACTAGGTCTGTATACCAAAGAGATCAAAGAAAAAGGACCTATATGTACAAAAATATTTATAGCAACTTTTTTTTAATGGTGGAAAAGAATTAGAAAATTGAGGGGATGCTCAAGAATTGGGGAATGGCTGAACAAGCTGTGGCATATGATCATGACAAAATAATGTGCAATAAGAAATGAAAAGGGGGATTATTTGAGGAAAATCTGGGAAGACATTTAATGACACAAAGTGAAGTGAGCAGAACCAGGATAACTTTGTACACAATTAGAGTAATGCTATAATGATCAACTGTGTAAGACTTGGCTACTCTGATCAATAAAGCAATCCAAGACAACTCCAAAGGACTCATGATGAAAAAATGCTATCCACCTCCAGAGAGAACTGATGAACTGAGTGCAAAGTGAAATATAATTTTCTGGCTATATTTTTTTGCAGTATGATTAATGTGGAAAAATATTTTGCATGATTTCATACATATAATTGACATCACTGTCTGATTTCTCAGTGGGCAGGGAAGGGAGGGACAGAATGTGGAACTCAAAATTTTAAAAGTCTTAAATATTAAAAAAATAAAAAAGTAATTCCGGAACTTGCTCAGATAAAATGCTGTAGTGGTGTCATCCCAACAAACATTGCTAAGTGGGGAGGTCACTTACCGTCAGCCAGATCTCGTACACAAAGCTTCTTGCCCTGTAGCTCGCTGATGATGTCAGTAAGGTAACTAGAGGAGATTTTGACAGCCGGGGCTGCAGAGCAAGTGAAGCATAAGAATTTCTTTTAAGAACTTGGGTTAGTCCAATCTCGCAGCACTAACTAAAATGGGATGGATTTCTACTTTTTGCATCTTAAACAATTGTGAACTTAGTACAAAAATCAAATAAGCATTTCAACATGTAAAGGAAAACACAAAAGGAGACTGTCTACAACTGCTGGACTTCTGTCATATAGGTTTGCCTTTTCCTCCGTCAATTATACAGCTTGGTTATTTTATGTAATTAAAATTTAACACGGTACCGTTAATTGGTAAGGCATTGAATCTATAAATGAATTCAGACAATTGTCATTTTTATCACACTGGCTTGGTCCAACAATGAGCAATTAACCTCTGTCGAATCACTGTGTCTATCTTAACTCTGTAAAATGTTCCACAGTTCCATTCATCTGATTCTTGGGTGTCTTGAAATCTGCCCTCCCAGATATCTAAGATACTCTTCAGTCATAATGAATGAAGTTTCTTTTTTATCTCCTTCATCCTAGGTTTTGTTAGCAATATACAACAGGTGATAATTTCCATGGCTTAGATGATCCTACTTTTCTGAAGTTACTGTTTCCATCAATGTTTACGTTTACTTTCTGGAGTCCTCTAAGTCAGTCACGTCCTCTACTATAAGGGGTCGTTTGGTTTCTTCTCAGCCTATGCTCAGTCTCTCAGTTTCTTTTCCTTGTCCTATGGCTATAACAAGCATTTCTAGAACTGTATGAAATGAAAGCAGTAAATGTGGTCTTCCCACCTTTACCCAGATATTACTGTAAGGACCACGAGTGATACTCAGCAACTGGCAACCACTCTTCAGACTATAAGCTTACGTTTTAAACTCCACACAATCTAGCACTCCTCTGGGCAGCATGAGACACGACCAGCAAGAAGAGAGTGCCATAAACCACAAGCTATCATTCTATGGAACTCAAACTGAAAATCTCTTACTAAAAAAAGTTACTTTAATAGCAGGTCTAAAATTACAATTCATATGCAAGTAAAGTCAACAGTCATCTCCTCACTGGACATATGCCCTAAAGAGGTCAAAGACAGGAATAAAGGTCCCTTCCCCTCCCCCAAGTTAAACACAGATGATGGCAAATAGTCTGAGGCTCACACAGTGCTCAAGAAGTAACCACATCCTCAGAAGCTCCGTCTTTTTAATTACTCTTTGCATTCGCAACATTTCTAAAGTTTCTACACAGACATAACATAAAGTTGTACATACCGGATTTGTAAAACATTTCAAGTATATAGTGATATGTCGAAAGTGACGGTTCTCAAAATTGCCAAAAAGGGGATAAAAGAAAGAATAAAGAATTAAGTTGTAATAGCTGACATTTTGAGGACACTTTCTATTTTATGAAATATTCTCACAGACAGCCGTGGTAGGTCATGTGACTTACCCAAGGCACACAACCATTAAGTGGGAGACATTAAGTGGGAAGACCCAAGGCAGAGTCTTGCAGATTCCAGTCTGGTACTCTTCCTCAAATACTAGCGCTTCTTACTACACTACACTTCAGAGTGTAGGCTGTACTAACCACACTAGGAAACTGGGACACAGGTAAATCTTAATTGTTAAAAAACAGGTCTAGTCTTTAAACGAAAGCTTGGGGGAGAAGTTTAATTCAATATGAATACTTCGACCAAAGCTCTACAGCAATTCAGGGGGATAAAATGAAATGACTGAGTTGCACTGCACACAATGCAGGGCTTTCTGGGTAGTACAACAGAGCAGACACAATTAACAACTGTAGGGGAGCTTATCAGTGAAGCACAGCTGGTGGCGTTCAGGGGCGTGCTGTGGGTTCTTCTCTGAGGACACCAACACCAGGCTGACTTATTCTAGGTCAACGCCAGGTGCTCAAGGAGCTCTAATGAGAAAAGCAGACTGTTCTGGCCAAAGCAGCTGATTAAGGTAGAAGTCACTCTAGCTTCCAGACTGGAGAATTTCTAAGTGCTTCCCACACACCCAGGAGCCCCCATCTCCTACAACACAGCATTTTGGTGGGTCTAGGAGATGTATGAACCCACTCATTCTACCTCTTAAAGTACTAATGTCACAAGGTAGCCTGAAAATACAGGCATATACAGACTGAAGCTGGTTTTCCAGTCTGCCAACAGGCCAGGAAAAAACAGTGGGAAGGCCCTGGGAGATTCATGTAAATGTGCAAAATACTGTAGACTTGCAATTGCACTGGTATAAAAGAGCTCCTCAAGAGAAACACTCACCACCAAGACAGTCCACTGAGGGCTTTCTCTAAAACTTTAAGAGCCCTGCCATGGGCAACAGAGAGCTGAAAGGATGGAGATATCAGAAACAGCCCTTCCACACTCTCGATCCACCACACTATGCTACTTCATCCAGTATTTATTAACAACCATAAATCAAAACTAAAAGTGAATATATGGGACTACTACCTAACCAGACCTAACTGTCAAAGTCAACACTACATCCCAAATTGGGGCTCTAGGTTAACCTCCAGGACTCCCACTTACCTATCTTAAGGGCTTTCATTTCACACAGGGTCTGTAAGGCAGGAATTCTACCAAAAGAACCCATTTTCCTAAGGACACGAAGAATGGTGTTAAATGTTTGAAGATTTGGTTTCACCTTCTGTTCAGCCATCTGTCTCAACAAATCCTATGAAATAAAAACCAAGAAGTTTGTGAATGAGAGAGAGAGAGGAGCTTTATGTTCAAGCATTATTCAAAGTGCTCTGGGTGATGACTCCATAATCTATAGAGACAAATTGACCTCTTTTATTAAAATTGGATTTTGGTTCATCCATGAATGCTTTTTTTTTTTAACATTTCTTATGGCATTCTCTTTTACTTATGCTAAAATTCAAGTGAGTATGTCCCAAAGTTAGCATTCCACCCATTAATCACAATGTAGCACATCGTGCTCGACAGTCCTCTCTGTAAGTTTTTTGCCCGGACTGCCTAATACACAGGAAGGGCTGGTCACAGCCACTCCAAACAGTGGCCTTTCTAAGAAAGGGGAACATAGGTGGGTTATTTGTTCCATTTCTATAATGTCCAGGATAGCACATGTTCAATCACTCAACATCAGGAAACCAACCTAGGTTTTCTGAATTATGTTTTATTTTTTTTGTTCATGAATTATCCCTGTTCTACTATCACCATCACCAACTTTGTCACCATCATCTGGTTCTCCTCATTTGCAATGGAATTCATCATTATTATAATTTTAAAAAATTAAATGGAATTTTCAGGTCACCTACAGTATTTTGCACAAACTGCTAGAAGATAAAACAACTTTACCAATATAAGATTCCATTTATCTTCATATCTGTCTCTCACTGAGAATGAAGCTTCAATCAGTGCACTGAAGGTATGAACATCAGCTGCAAAAGGAAGAAAAAAACAGATTTGAGGATGAAGATGAAAGGATGATGGAGGAAGCAAAAGGTCACCTTGCTTGGGTGATCCAGTCTGACTCAGTCCTCTTGTGAACACATGTCAACTGAGAAAGCTCTTCTCTATCCTGACTCAAGCCTGAGCTTAGACCTTCACTCAGTGCCTGACAAACATTTCTCTACTGGAGGCTTCTGTGCCGGAGACACAGGAAGGACACCGCCCCATCTATACACTCCTAAGAAGTACTCACCTTGGAGCCGGTTGTTCAGCAAGTCTGTATATATGCTGAAGGCCTTCTCGTCAGCGTGATACTAGAGAAGGGCAGGAGAAAAGGGATCCCAGTCAGCGGGAGACAGTGAGCCAAGGGAGCAAAGACCAGGGGGCAGCCCTGGGCCTACCTTGGCCATTCCTCGGATTATTGTGCAATAGGAATGCGCGTTCTTCTCTGGCATTAAGTCGAAAATTCTTTCTGCATTGTTGTTTGCTCTAGATGAAAGAAAAGAAAAAAGACACACAAAGATGCTGCAAACAACAGAGGACCCAAACAAACCCAGGATAGCTGTAAGACTGATATTTCAACCCTCTCCTCAACCTGCTCCAAGGGCTCCCCCACAGTCCCTGATGGATCCTCAGGTCTCACATCACCAAGGGCAATAAACTCTCCAAGGGGACCAGTGCTGACAGTGATCAGATGATTCTGTGGCCTCCCAGGGCCCCAGTTTTCTCAACAAACAGGGATAATGCCATGGATACCCCCTCTGCTTTCCCAGTCTGGGGGTGGGGGGAGGGATGGTGACCAAAGAGAGGAAGTCTAGCATCTGCACTCTCAGGACCTCCATGTGTGGCACTGACTAGCACCGACAAAGCTCTCATCAGCTAACCCAGAAGCTGCAGGTACAAGGGGACATAAATGCACTCTGGTTTGAGGCTGAGGGCATATGTCATGTAGCACACAGCACCATTTAGAAAAAGGCCTCAAACTCTTCCAGAGGGAGGCGCTTTAGAAAAGCCAATGGTGCTGCCCTGTCAGGGACAGATAATAAAGACAACAGCATGAGTGGAATTAAAGTGAGTAATTTTTTTCAGGGAAAAAAAGGCCAAATGGCATTTTAGTCAAGAACACAGCCTTCTGTTTGAAGATGCACATCCTATCGCAGGCTGAAAAGGATCACAATGGCAGATTAGAAGTATTTTCCAAGATAACGTGCGTGTGCAACTCCTGGTCTTTAGAGATGCCCTAAGTTTTCAGTCTTCTCCACACGTAAGTGCAGGCAAAAGAGGTGACCTACCCACCTCCAGGTAATCCTGGGCTGTGATGTGGCTGCTTTTTGTTTGGACCCCTTCTGTGCTGGCTTTTCTTCTACTTCTTCCTGAAACAGATGCCCCAGAAATATGAGTGAAGGTCACAGCCAATACTGAGCGAGGAGCCCTGGGCAGGAGGAGCACAAGACCAGTGTTGGGCCTCCAACTTCCATATTTCTTTCATTACAAGTTGTAAGAGATGTTTCTAAATCTTAAAGTGTGATCTCAATGTGCATTCCCCTAAAAAGTGAGGAAAAACCCCAAAATGGGGGAGCTGGGGGGTGGAAGTGGCCATAAAACAAGCCCTCCGCTGTCTTTCTTCCCGGACACACTATCAAACTGTTCATGTATACCCTTCTTCTCACTGGGTAAATTCTCATGGACCTGACTAAGAGATGACCAACCACAGCAAATCAGACAATCTTGCAAGGAAAGAAAGATGTTGAACCTGGGAGAGGGAGGAAGAAAGGGCATAAAATCCCAGAGGTTTGGCCATGCTGGCCACCCAGAGAACGAGTTGCCCTAAGCACAGAGGAAACTCTGGCTTATTATCTGAGAGGCAGGAGGGTGGAAGCCAAAAGAGAAGGCCTACATCTAAGATGATAGGTGTGGGGAGATCTGAGTTGAGAATAGCTTAGCTTGGCCAAATGAAAAGAACTGAGGGAAGTGACTCACACAGAGTGACTAAGCAAAAATGGCTAGAATCCTGAATCAGTATTCTGTACCCTAAACTGTCTACCTGTACAGTATGTCTATTACTTTCAAAAGAAAATATAATTTAAAATATGAAATAATAAAATCGTATATTCACAGACTAGGTTCAAACCAAACATGCCAGAAAAAAGGGCCATTGCTGTTGGCTGCTACATGGATACCTGAGACCAGTGAGTCTGGGCACAGTCTCTGAACGTTACTGCACAGACATCACCAGTACAGGAGACAAGTAAAGTACATCCCAGGCAAACTGAGGAGCAGTCTCCATCCCGTGCCTCAATCCTGCCTGGCAGTGCCAACCTGGCATCCATGTCCTACAGGCCCACCTACACAAAGCTCTTCCCTTACCTGCTGACCATTGCTAAGTATCCCTCCTTCTAAGGGTCCCAAATTCACAACCACCCCTGCGTGACCACCTATTTCTACTTCTCATGTAGCTTATGTCCCCATTTCAGTGAAATGTCAAGAACAAAGTAAACAGATTAAATTAAATTTGTTCGGAAACGCCCCAATCAGGTTATTTACAACTTTAGAAAAGACAAAGGAATAGCCCCAGGCTGAGACAACGTTCTTGGAAGAGAGATATATTTTGTTTCGTTCAGTTTGGTTTTTTTGGGGGGGCAGAGAAGAAGAAAAACCAAAAGAGGATCCTTACTGCTCCAGTCCCAAGTGCACTGGCAGGGACAGTGAAGCCTCATAGTTCAGAGTAACCAGCAGAAGTTGGTCAAAAGCCACCCTGTTCAGGTATAAAGCCCACAATTAACAACGGGACAGTTAAAAAAGATTCTCAATTGCTCAAAGGAGGGAAAATGGTGCCTTTTTGTAGTTACAAAGACAAAGTGTCCCAAAAATCTCATTACAGACTAAAGTCTCAAATGCTTACAATGGCATGAAGACTTCTGGGACACCCAGTATGAAGAGACTGAAGCACAGAGAGGAAATGTGACCTAAGACTGCACGACACTCCCCTCAGAGACAGAATCCAAGCCCGCAAAGTCCCAAGATCCCCTGCTTCACACAGCTCTTGAGATGCCCAGCGGAGCTGTCATCCGGTCAGTAAGTCAAGCCTAAGCAGAGCAGGGAGTTACTACTACTTTAAGACTTTTAAAAATTCCAAAAGCAATTCTAAAGAAATATTTGCAATTGTACTTACATCATTTTTAAGTATAATTTAGTAGACTCTCAAAAAGTTCTGCAACATTTTGTAGTTATTCTAAGAGTTCCTTTTCTATTTTCTCAGATTTTATAACTGACATATAGAAATGCCATTGATTTTTATAAATTTATAGATGACCTTACTTTAACAAAGCTATCAGTTGTCTCATTTAGTTTCTTTAGTGATTCTGTGGCTTTCTGAGTAAGCTATCATTACAAAAAGGGCCCAATTTGTCAGTTCTTTTAATGTTTTTTCTTAGTTCATTGCTGCCACTAACAAAACTGTGGGGGAGGGGGAGGGTGTGTGCAAGCGGTGTCTATGCTTTACTTCTGTATTTATTGGGAACATTTGTGAGAATTCTTCACTGCCAATGATGGCAGCCCCCAGGCTACCCCGAACCCCAGACCTTTACCAATTCTTCCGATTCCTCAGTTTGGGGAGGTTGCTCTTCTCTTGGGGGCTCTTGGTCACCATAGTAACACACTAGATCTAAGAGGCTGTTTGTTGTTTCCAAAGATACAGAAGTCCCTATAAACAAACAAAAGAGGCTATGAAAGGTGAAAGGACCCAAGCACCCTGCGGCCCACTAATTCCCTTTCAATGCTTGTAAAGCATTTTCCTCACAATAGTCCCGGTAAGTTGTCAGGCCCATCCACATCCACTCTACAGAAGGCCAAGACAGAATCACTTAGTCAGTCACAACATGATCTGTCCGAGAGCAAGGTTGTTCTGACTCCAATTCAGCATGATGCTAGCTAAGACACAGATGAAAAAGTCCCTGTGATAATGGAAAAAAAACAAAAGCCAGAAGAGCCCTTCCAGAGCTCAAATTATGTTACAAGATGGGAGCTGCCCACACAACTCTGCACTGTGCCTAATTCACAGAGCTGCTGCTGTGAGGTTCAAGGAGGTCACAACTGTAAAGTGATGTGCAAAAAGTCTAGCAATTATTACTGACTAAAACTAGCAATGCAGCTAGGGCTAGGGAGCAGCTCTTAAATGAAGGGAGAAAGGAAACTGTAGAAGATCAAATAGACCATTTGGATTACATTAACTGAAAGGAAAGATCAAAATCAAGGCACCCAGGATAAGAAGAAACTATCTTTGGTCAAGGCACCCAAGACACAGATGGAATTATTATAATACCAAGAGCTAATCTCCAGCAAATAAGTAGTCAAAGAATATGAATAAACAGTTCTCAAAAATATGAATAAACAGTTCTGAAAAATAAGATTTAGGAAATGGCAACCACATGAAAGATGATGCCAATATACTAATAAAGTAACTAGGAATTCATCCAAAACTGAACCCATTGGCCAAACAGACAAAAGATGCCCACAGACAACACTGGAGAAGACTGCATAAAGACAGGCTTGGTAATATACTGGAGGACCTCTCAAATGGTCAGACCATTCTGGAAAGCAGTTTGGAGTTATGCTAAGAAAGTGACCAGAAATCATCTGTAACCTTTGACCCAGAGATCCCAGTCTAGGGATAAGAGTTCCAAGAAAACCAACCAACCAACATGCATTTAACAGCCTGCTAAGCCTAGGCCTTGAATATGTAAATATGAAGAATGAAATAATCACCCTCTCTAGAAGCTTAGAGTCTAATGAGGGACTCAAAAAGTACCCAAGTCCATGTGAAATAAAACCAAGGATGGAGGGCACGAGCATGTGGGGGAATGGGAAAGACCTCCTGATGAAGTAGGTTTCTGAATCACATTCTGAAGGAAGAGGGAACAGGGAGTAGGCCAGCTTGAAAAGAATTCTGGGGGAAGGTGAGAAGGCCCGAAGTTGGGGCAGTGAACAGAAGGGAAAGTACTTGAGAGAGGCTGTGGAGAGAGAGGAGCTGGAAAGGACTCTGAGGTTAAGAACTCAATGTATGGAAGAAGAGCAGTGCCCACAAAAGACACCATTATGTTAAGAGGACATCTGGGCAGGGGGTGGGGGTTTAAAGGCAATAGATTCCATTTTGGAAGAAGGAAGGTAACTTTACAACTGAAAGGGAACTCAGAGGTCACAGGGTCCAATGGTGTTCAACTCAAACAGAAACAGGCGCCTCTGAACAGCATGCAGGGATCCCTGCAGGCATACACTATTTTCCGATTACATTTTATTCTGCCTCCATCTGCACCCGCAGTGATTTGGTTGCCCTCCCTCTTTAAAAATGCAGACTGGAGGGGAAAAAGGAGTTAGGTGATTGTCACCATGGGGAGCTGGCATGTCTGCATGAAATCTCTGAGGAAGGAGCTGGCAAGATGGACTGGAGCTCAGGACAGCAACATGGATTTAGGGATTTGGCAAATGAATCCACGAGGACTGATAGGAATAAATGGGAAACACATGGTAGAAATAGAAGGGACATTTCTGTTTAGCAACTGAAGAGTGGAGGGTGGGAGAATGGAGAGACTGGTGGAAAAATGTTTCCAAGGCTGCAAATCTGGGTGACTGCAGGGATGATAGTGCCCCAGATATAAAAAAGGGTAGCGAAAATAATGGGTTCACTTTTCTGTGCCTTGGTTTCTTCATCTATAAAAGGGGAGAATGGGCTCTTTAGGGTCCTTTCTTGCTCTAAATCCTAAGATCTACGATAGAGATAGAATAATTTGATATTCATTGTAAGTAATCCTCCAAGATATGAAGGGGAAGTCTTATACTCTTATTTTACAAAGAAGGAAACTAGGACTCAGGCAGAGTTAAGCAATTTGTCTAGGTTCACAAAGACAGAACGAGGACTAGAGGACCCTGGATCTTCTAACTCCCTGCCAGTGTTATTCTGACAGAAGATGAGGGCAAGTTCTTTCTCTTTCCTCACCTTTAAAACCCACCATCCCTATTCCTACTGGATGAGAATGTCCATGCAGCCAAGGCAGAGTCAGATACAATTTTCTGTTTGATCATTTCTACGTTCACTTTAAAAAGCCTTTTAGCCATCCTTCCAGAACTATATGCCTAGCTGTTCAGGTCCACTGCAGGACATGGGGTAGTCTGGATGCAAATAACCACTGGCACCACATGAAGTAAACTGCCAGACAGCAGGACACAAGAACAACTCTGTCATGCCACAGGAGAACACAACTTACTGGTCTATGACTGTAGTTCTGGCACCTTTCAATCACTAAGCATTTATTAAGTGTCTGCTGTGTGCCAGGTGTCATGCTAAGCACTGGGGACATAAAGAAAGGCAAAAGCCAATCTGTGTCAATTAAGCTCACAATTCAGTCTCACTGGAGAAAATTGGAGACTTCTACAGAAAACCATCCTAGCGCACTAACATAGAGGGTAAGAGAAGGTCAAGAGGAGCTTGGGCCCATTTCCTAAGACCTGAGATCAGTTTAAAATGCTATTACCTGCTTGAAGGAGCTGGTCAAACATGTCCACAGAGGCTTTGACTCTGCGAAGCCGGATTCGCTCCTGGAGGGCAGCCTCGCTTATTTCCTCCAGCTGAGGGTCCAAGTACTCAGGCATCAGGCACTAAAAACAGGCCAGATGTGGGGGGGAGAGAACTGTCCAGTTAGGCCTTGGGGAGGGGGTTCAACTCTCCAAAAACTGTCAATGTTTCCCTCTTCCCTCCACCAGACAAGTGTGTTAGAAAAGGATTTTGGGTCCGTGTATTTCTTGAAAAGTTGCATAAAATAACCTGCAAAGTTATTTGCTAGTTATTAACTACCTCACGACACCCTGTAATCACACCACCCCTTATTTTTTCTTAACACAAAAGAGGAGAATAAAGTATTTAAAGGTGGAGGAATCTCTCTTCTGCTCCCTTTGCTAGCCAACTCAGCACAATGGTTTTAAGAAGCTTTCTCCTCAATAGCTATGCAAATGCTGATTACCTCAGAAAAAACTTAAAAATAAACTCATCTATGACAGGAAATGACAAAGTTCCACTTACCGGTATGTGTGGGGCAGCTATGTCCTTTTCAAAAAATTTGGGATACGTATTAATAATGTATTTTGCCGCATTTTTTCCAGAATCCTTTGCCAATAAAAACAACCGCTGTATGAAAAAAGGAGGCAGATTTAGACATTAGCTGGTATTCATTTTTATTTGGATTCAAAGGGGAGAAATCAATTACACTTTTCAATTTCTTTTTTCTATCATTATTATTACTTACAGGATAGAAAAAAATACAGGGCCACCTTGATTATAATGCAGGATGAAGACACTTTAGCTGTTTAATTTTTATTATAAGTAGTTCTTATTCCACCAAAGTTTCAACCAAATAAAATCAGGTTTTAAAATCAGGTTTACTGTTTTACTGAAATTTTAATCTCTATGAAGTCAAGACAAATTCTTAAAACTCATCCAGAAAAAGGGTTAAAAAACAAAAAAAAAGATTAGCTACCTGTTGTTGAGAGAAAAAATGCAGCCTGGCCAAACAGAAAAAAAATAAAAACAAACCCAATGCCTTCAGATGAAATGGGGAGACTGACTGAGGAGGTGGACTGGGGGCTATGCTGAGAAATCAATGTGATGTTGGCACTAAGATATTAACACACTCTAATATAACCCACCCCATGTACCTAATAATCGCCATTTAACTCACTTTCCTCTTTCTAGCTGACTCCAAACATACGCAGGTATACAGTCAATGTTTTCACCCTGTAATAGCTGACCTGACCATGAAGAAGCCTCCTCACTGTTCCCTTTCTCGACCTTCTCTACCTTTCACACCTTTCCAAAGCAATCACAATCTGGAATGTTACCAGTCAGCACCTGCACATGTGGATAAGGCTGAGTGACAAGTCTTATTATGCACCACCCCAAGGATAGGGATACAACAAGATTACAGAAAACACTCACTGCTTCTGAAGACGTAACTGGGGTGAGGAAAGGATCATCCTGGAATGTGTAATGGGCAGCAGTGGGATCCTGGGGAGAAGACAAGATTAAACTTTTTTACTTTCATCATCATAGTGATAGTCAAGAATTACTGAGGATTCTGAAATTTTTACTACTCTACTTTAAAGGGGAGGGAGGACTTAAGACCCAAAGTAGAAATTCCCAATGAGGAGCTAAGTCATCGAGTATGACCTAAAAACTGGCAATCATTAAGCCAAGCGGTAAGAACAATTCAATGTCAGGACACATTTTAGGGCACTGTATACAAGCAATTAAGAAGAGATGGTATATAATCTCTAAATGTTTGCCTTCACTGGAGAGGCAAAGAAACTTCAATATAGCACAAGTATTGGGGCTCTCTGGGAAACCAGATTCCTAAACCTTCCCTTCTAGGGTCTGGGGCACAACTTCAAAATAGACTTGGCTTTCCTGGATAGGGTAGCTCTCAGTCGCTATGTGAGAAACAAGAGAAGCCTAAACTGTTATATTGGGAAACACTGGGCATTCCCACAGTGGAATGGATAGTCTGGAAGATCAGGTTATTTTTTCTGAAGGGAGATTCAAAGGGTACCTAGGTATAGTTTAAAAATTTTTAATGTTAGGACAGAAAGCACTAATCCAGTCTAAAAGAGTTTCTATTGACAAGTTTCAGCAATTATACTTTGCAAGAAGTACAAATCAGCCTGTTAAGTTGCTGTGATGCTCCTCTGTGGGAAAGGTGGCTCTCCCCCTCAGGGTCCAGCTGAGAGACTGTCAAAGGCCTGGGTCAGCCTCAAGTTCTAATCCTTACTAGCTTTTCTATCACGCACAAAGACCTTAACCACTCCATGTTCCAGTGCTGCTCATCACTGAAATGTGATAATGATACTTCAATTACTGACCCCACAGGCTTGATGAGGGGAAAGTGCTTTAGAAAAGGGATTGATTCTCTATAAGATGTGGGGATTTCGATATAGAATGACTGTGTGGAAATAAGCTCATGAAATGGAAATCTTACTATTACTAGAGGCATTACTGGACAGCTTAGATGAAGCACCCAAAATGAAGTACTTACCCTCTGGATAGTGGATGCCAGAGCTTGAAGAACTGCTACATTATCCCTAAAAATGAGAATTTAAACATGCAACATAAAAAATAGTTTTGTACATTCATCAAGGGATCTAAGTGAGTCTGGCCTTAGGTGTGCTCCCATTTGTTTGGCACAAGTGGTAACAGTATAAATCCACTCTCTGAACTAGAGCCACATGCAGTAATACATGATAAAAAAAAGGGCAGAGAATGCAGTAAGTTGAAGAAACAATAGGAAAAGTGCTGAAAGGAATCACTAACAATCCAAAAACAATTTCTATGCTGGCAGAGAGGATAAAGCCCAGAGTCAGGAGGAACTGAGTGTAAATCCTCCCTCAGACACTTTCTTAGCTGTACAACCCTGATCAAATCACATACCTACTTTGTCTCAGTTAAGAATAACACCTCTTTTACATTACTCTTTATACTGGAACAAACTGTGAGACACATACATAACGGCACATGACTACCTCCTTACCTCATCTGAGCTAGTAAGCACCTTCTGGCAAAAGAGAATGAGTGATTTATACCAGGCAAGTTCCCACCATACCCTATCCTAAATTTTCTTTTCTCTTTCAAAATACTCCTGATCAACATCACATGTGAATACGTCCATGTTCAAAGAATAGGAAAAAAGAGAATTACATATGAAACTATGAATCTATTACCTACAGCTTGTTTTTTTAAAGTTTATATTAAACACGGCAGTACCAACACTACCTTGCTTACCTTCTAAAACTGCCTGTGTGCCCGCCTAAATTTTCTTTATGCTTCTCTGTTATGGTGACCTCTCACTTCCCCCACCCCCAAAGCCTTCCTTCATAAATAATAAATTTAAATCAAGCAAAATAAATGTGTAAACCAGTTGTAAGTGATATTGTCCATCTCATTCTGCACTTCTAGTTCATCCACCTCTCTGCCAAAGATGAATTCAGCAATCTTGTACATAAAGGAATCAGACCTGTGATTTCACTGAACAGAGGCCCCAGTAAAGAAACTCCCTTTACTAATGCAGTTCAGCACTTTCTCTGTAACTTCTAAGTCTTAAGAAACTTGCCTAATCCTGAGACTTATAGTACATATAAATGCTTGTTGAATGAATAAATAAAATCTACACAAAATGACAAAATTCAATAAGTTCGCCTTAATGGCACAGTTCTTAAGGCTGCCCTTCACATCTTCACCCTCTGACCAACAGGTCAAGTACTTCTCTCCAGTTGCTAAGTAGCACTAAGTAGCACAGTAGTGTTGAACTTCTGCCTTCTGGAAAAACTAACTGCCCTTGCTCTTGGTATGAAATCTGACTAATTTCTTTTGATAATTCCTTTCAAACTCTAAAGATAAAGCAGCTGTTTATGAATATGACACCAGGCTAAGAGGATGTTTTAAGAAATGTAAATAACTATAGGTAAACTATATTTCTTTAAATCAGCTCACAGTTTACTAGCTTTTCATTACATCTCATCATCTTCTTTTCAAAAAAAGACATTACCCTAGCATCAGTATCAAAGCAAATTAGCCATCTTTTCAGGTTGCTATAAGGACATATTTGCAGCCAATGATGGGACAGATGGTGAAGCTAGTATGGATTATTGCAACTGTAGGTTTCTTTGCCTCCAACCTCCTTGATCCCACTCCATTAATAAATTAATAATTTCTGAGGTCAGCTTTCACTATGTTATGACTGCACGGAATTCCACAACTCCTAATGATCATAGCAAACCCACCACCATTATTATTTAATGTTTTTGTGATCCTTAGGTATAGCCTCTTTGGTATTTGAATTCTTGATTTGTAAAACCAAGGACTGGACTAAATTATTTCTCTGGTATTTTATAGGTCAAAAGTCACAAACCCTCACTGACACCAACAGGTCCTACTATACCTACCTAATCTAACTTCTCCTTTATTTTTCTAACACAGGGACTTTCTCTAGTCAGCTCCGTTTCATTAGTCCACACCCCACCACCCCTATCCTAATTCCTACCTCCATGGTCTGCTCATGACATTCAAAAGACTTTAAAAATGAAGGAAAAAAAGCATTTACCACATGCTGTGTGCATGTTAGCTGTGTGCAAAGCACTTTGCTAACACTGGGGATACAAAAGGAAATTTAAGACATTCTAACAGGGAGACAACACATATAGGAAGTTTAAGCTTCAAGCAAGATGGAAAGGTCTCGTGGTTCTTATAACAACAAAAATAATAATCACACATTTCAAGGTTTACAAAATGCTTACCTCACAATAACCTTGTAAGGTAGGTAGTTCAAGCAATATGGATTTCATCTATAAAATGGTAAACTAAGGCCCAGAAAGTATAAGTGATTGGCTTAAGGTTACAAAGCTAGTAATAATCAGTGGTGGAATTCAAACCCAAGTACCATACTCTAAAATCCACTGCTCTTTTCATATACTGCAGTAATCCAAATTCTAATCCATACACATCTCCCCATTAAGGACAAGTTTGAGCTCTATCTTTTTCATGAAACCTTGGGCCCAGATGCTCTCTGGTAGGACCAAGCACAACACTCAGCTGGGGATTAACTTGGCTCTAATTTAACGCTATGAGGTCTGAGGGAAAGATGCTTGTGCTTCAAGCTGTGTTTTAAAGAGACAGGGATCTCAAGGCAGGTGATGGTCAAATGAGTATTATCAGGTCTGACCTGGTTCCAGGTTGGTCCTAGAAAGACCAGAAGGAACATGAATCATTACAACATTCCCCAAAATAAATCTGCCTCTCAAGATATTTCCAAGCAGGTTTACTATATGGCCATCCTCCTGTGCCCATGACTACCAAATGTTGCCCAGCTGCTTTATTTTCAGAGAAAGATTGGGTCAATGAATGGCAAGATTAGCATAAAAAAAGGGCTAATTTTTCTGATTCTTTGTCTTATAAGCCTCTTAAATGAACATCACCACCACAGAGCAACAAATATTACACAAATGCTGATACTACTTGATTTCTTCCAAATTAGAACAATCACCACTTTGAAATAACAGCATCACTTACCAAGTTTTTCTCTTTGGAATGACCACTTCTTCAGAACCTTAAAGAAAAGAATGAAAACCAATGTTTTAATTTTTCTCAATAAAACAGCTAATTCCAATTTCAAAATGCCTTAAAGCCAAAATGATGCTACTGGCACGCTGAAGGTATCATACCTGTGAGATCGGCTCCTGCTGCTTCTGGGAGGGATGCACTTCCAGAATAAAGCCTGTATTAAACACATAAGGCTGACATGCTCATCACCAAAGTACTGAGTTCAACTATGCCAAATATTAAGTTTCTACCCCAACATCAATGATGAAATTGGTCACCTCCTCGAATGTTACTATTGAAACAAACCTTGATAAAGTCTCTAATTCAATCCCTTGATGCCCAGAAAGGAGGAAAACCTTCTCCCAGATGGAAGAGCCTGGACAAGAACTCTGCTCTTCTAGGCCCCTTCTATTAAAACAGGTTGGTATGTACCACACTTGCAGTTTATTTTGTTCCATATTCACAGAACCTTCACGCCTTGAGTTATTAGTGGGATTAAAAAATGGTAACAAATGTTGCTATTTAAAATTTGGAAAGCTGATCTCATTAGACAAGCCAACAATAAAATCAAAGAATGTCTTAATATTAATGACAGTAAAGTGACTTAATCAGGGGCGAATTCGGAGAATTTATTTTTGGGATGTGAACAAGTTGACAAAAATATTATTTAGTTCAGATTTAAAGCTAGATGATAACTCAGAGGTCATTTAATAACAGCTAAAATTTATATGGCACTTTAAGGTTTGTAAAGCACTTTACTTATACTACCTCTTTTGAGCCTTACAAAAACACTGTGAAGTAGGTACAGTATTGTTTTTATTCCCATTTTACAGATGAGGAAATTGAAGCTGGGAGAAGTTAAGAGTCACTCAGTTAAGTGCGTGAAACAAGATTTGACCTCAAGTCTCCATGACTCCAAGTTCAGCATTCTGTCTACATCACTACCTAAATGCATCCACATCTAGTCTAAACGCCTTCATTTTACAGATTAAGAAACTGAAGCCTGGAGAGGCTAAACAGCTGACTCCCAGGTCACAAAAGAGGCAGGTCTGAATGCAGATCTTGCTCCAAATCCCAAGTTCTTTCCAAGCAGTTGGAGGAGTTCATTGTCTAATGATGCAGACCATATGCAAACACGAGAGGGAGGAGGGAACGCAATCTTATTACCCAGCTTTCTCCTTCTCCCCTGCTCAGTGTGATGACATTGGGATGACCTGGACAGAAAGCATCTTTTCCCTTTCCAGGCTAAAAACATCACTGTGATGTTAATTTAATTCGAGGCTTAATTAATAATCCTTAGGTTCCTACTTTGTGTTGAGGTGGGTTTTAGGGAGCAAGAAAGGGCCAGTATGCCCGGAAAATGATCAGATGAGTAATTACATTGAGGGCAGGGGCTATTTTTTGTCCCTTTTTATATCCCAGAGCTTAGCACAACTCCTGACACTTAGTAGCAACTTGAATATATACTTATCGGGATAAAAAGTACAGTGCACAAAGAGGCTGTGGAATCAGGATGTGAAGATGGAACCTGGACCCCACCCCAGGCTACTTGCATACACCGACCACTCCTTAACCCCACCCATACATATGTATCAATCTCACCCCATCAAAGCGCACATTTACTAGAAATCCGTCCACTACTTAGACAGAAAGAAGGCTTGATTGAATCCATTCCAGGGGGACTTGCCCTATCTTTGAGTGTTCCAGCAACCCAAACCAAGAGGACCTGGGTTCAAGACCTACCAGGAGATTCCCAAAGTGTGACCCCCAACAGCTCAAGGCCGCCAGGTGGCCTTCTCTGACCCACGTGCCTTTCGTGGCGCGCATGCGCACCCCATGCTTTTACAGTCTGGGTGGAGGATCTTTTACTTATTCTTCCCATTCCCACCACAGGTTTGAACAGACCCCGAACCCTCTTTACCCCATAGGCCCATGCCCCATACCTGTTTCCTGTAACTCTTTTTCGTGCATCAGCCCTTCTACCAGTCAACAACAGCCGCGACCAGCAACAACCTAAGCGGAGAATGCAGCTACCTGCAGCCCCGGCCATCTTGGGCTCATGCGCAAAGCATCTCGGGAAGTTACAGCAGAGAAAGGAGGAAGTGGAGAGAGAAATACCACTGGGCAAAAAGACAGGGGAGGTCATCCACTTTAGTCTGGAAGGTTTTTTTTAATATTTTCATTAAACATTTTTATTTACATATTATTAAAACATTTGTTTAAATATACGAAAAACTCCGTATTATCATAAATGTTGTGATAATTTGTATAGGTAATTAAGTTCTAAAGATTCTTTTTCTTCCCCCGGAAAAAATAGTCTGGTCCACTTACTCCTCCCCCGTGCAAGTTTCTTTTCGCGCACGCGTAATTTGAGTCGCGTGGTGGTTGCAGTTCTGAGGTAGTGTTGAGTTCGTGTTGGAGCGCCGCGGCCGCCTGTCTCTGTACATAGAAGGTGGGCGAAGTACGAAGATGCTGGTCTCCAAGGAGGTTCCCTGGCGGCGCCTTCGGGGCATTTCCTTCGGGATGTACTCGGCCGAGGAGCTCCGGTAAGAAGCTTGATGATGGGAGGCTGCTGGGTCTCCGGAGAAGCGGGCCTGGGGAACTACCGCTCCCACCAGGCTGTGCGCGCCGCGGTCCTTGGGACAGAAGCCGGCTCCGCGCGTGGCCTTTTGGGAGCGGTAGTTCGGTGACCTTGGGGGTGGGAAGCCTACGCAGCCGGCGTGGACCGCTGCTAAGTGGGCACGGGGCTGTGGCCGGATTGACCCGGGGGGCTAGACGCCTCACCAGACATCTCTCTCTCGCGGGGGCAGCTACCTGGAGAAGTGGTTAGAGCGCCGGACCTGGGTTCTTTTTATTTATTTTTTTAATATTCTATAATCACTACCATAAAATTTAGATTTTAAACCCCCACACACCTGCCTCCCCTACCTCCCTCCCTCCCTCCCCAAGACGTCATACAATTCCATATAGGATTTGCATGTACTTTCCTATTGAAGACGTTTTCACTATAGTCATGCTACGTAGACAAACTAAATAAATGGAAGAAATCATATAACAAATCGAAACATAATACACAAACACACACAAATATGATCTGCTACATTCTGCAAATGAATTCCATAGTTCTTTCTCTGAGTGTGGAAGGAGTCTAGATAAAATTTGAACTCAGATCCTTCTAACCCAATGTTCTTTCCACAGTTCCATCAGTCCTGAGTTATGTTCTTGATATCCTTTCCAGAAGCGAGCATGTGGGACATGGAAAATAAATAATGGTGGAATGAATGACAGTAGCTGATTTTGTAACTTTATATTATGCATTTCCTTAAAATGAGGCATACCTGCCCATGAGAATGCGTTGTGGGGGACAAGGGGGTTAAGAGCAGTCCCTTACAAATGATCTGCTAATTTATACGATGTAGCAATTAAGTTCATTCTGTATTACAAATAATACAGAAGACATCTTTCACATCTGACCTGGAAAATGTTGGTCTGTCCTTTCTTTTCAGGAAACTAAGTGTCAAATCCATCACAAACCCTCATTACGTGGACCATGTGGGGAACCCTTCAGCGAACGGCCTGTACGACTTATCCCTGGGCCCGGCCGACTCCAAAGAAGCGTGTTCTACCTGTGTGCAGGACTTTGGCAGCTGCCCTGGGCACCTTGGCCACATTGAGCTCCCTCTGATCGTCTACAATCCACTGTTCTTTGATGTATGTATGTCCAGCTGTGCTTGACAAGTCAGGCCATCAGCAGAACGACAGGCTTGGCTGAGTGCTAGAGCCCATTGGGTTAAAGGACCCCTTAGAACGGGCCAGATCCTCCGTGGAGTCAAGTTCCTCATGGCTTTTGTCTGTAACCAAACTAATTCCCAGCTATTTGCAACTCCTGGTCAGTTTGTTTGAATCCATTCACTTGAGAAAAACAGCACTGAAGGTGGCTGTGTATCCTGAGTAGCCCAGTCTTTGTTCAGAGGATTTCATTCAGACATGGCTTGTGGGGTGAGCAGTCTTTGCGGACAGAACAGGGGAGGAGACTCGGTTCTGATCCCTTTTCTCTGCTGTTTTCTCCAGTACAATGGAGGGTCCTTGGCCAGGAACCGTTCTGGTTTTGTCTTTGTATCCTTGCTGCCTGGCACATAGTAGGTTCTTGACAAGTGCTCATTGACTATTGACTGGTTCCATCTTAAAATCCTGGTAACCAGTCGAGTGTGTTTCATCCTTGGTGACTTCTATGATTTAATTCAGTTGCCAAATGGGCGGCCAGAGCTCTGGTTGAAGTGGATGGTATTCTCCATTTGCTGACTTGCCCTTTTCCCATCTTCGCTGAAGGTCTGCTTGCTGTCATTAGCCTGTGGAGGGAGGGCTTGTGTTTTGTTTTGGCACAAAGGACGCTGGGAACACCCTGATGAGATTTTCGTTGTTTTGAAGTTTGCTCTTCATGGGGGGGCTGCCTCACCTCTTAGGGTTCTAGGATACTCTTGAAGACTGAGTTGAAGACAGGGTGCTATCCTGCATCTGTAGAGGGAATCTCCTCCCTGGGAGTTCCGTAATGAAGTCACAGATCTAGTCCTTTCTCCCTGGATCTTGTCGTAGTCATACTGACCTCGTGCTTTAAGGTTTATTAGGAACTAGATGGACGTTTTCTCCTTTGATCTTCACAGTTACCCTGAGGAGGTAATTAGGTAGGTGCCATTATTATCCCTATGGTACAGATAAGGAAACTGAGGCAAACAGAAGTTAAGCAGCTGTCCGAATTAAGAGTCACAGTCAGGTGTCCCTTTGTAGCCAAACTGTGGGTGTCATTGTTGCGCATAGTACTGTTGGGTCTCTTTGGTTTTCACTGCAATGCCATTAGGAGGCATCTAGGTATGATGAAAGATCTGCTGGATTTAAAGTAAGCAGAGAGTGGTCAGAACCCTCTTTCTGGTCCTTATGTGATTTCATCTGTGAGATGGGAAGATGGGACTCAAGAAGGTACCTCAAATGTATCTTCTGGCTCTAAATAAGTGATCCACTCTGCTTTAAATCATTCATCTCTTGTTTTTATGTCCCGTGGATCCTACCCATCCCATCCCCTACCCATACTTTGTAGGAAAAGACAAAATAAAAGAAGGCAGTTCAACAGAACAACCAACTCATCCACCAAGTCTGACAGTACGGGCCATGCTCTGCACCCAAAGTCCCCTGACTTCTTCCTGGGGGAGGGGAAGTATCTCCTCTTTTCTTTGGAGACAAGCTTGGTCATGGTAATTATTCAATATTTGGTCTGGGTTTCTATGTGTAAGCCTTCAGTGCTTGGTCTTACAACTTTGCGATCTCCATTAGCTTTGAAGTGAGCTGTTCTCCCTGTGGATCAGAGGAAAGAGGAGCATCACATGTTTACTTAGCCACTTGCCAACCCTTCAGTGTTGTCTGTGGACCCTTGGGCTCACCTATTAACATAGTATTTTCCTCTCTTCTCTTCAGAAACTCTACCTGCTGATCCGGGGCTCTTGTCTAAATTGCCACCTGTTGACTTGTCCTCGGCCAGTGGTTCACCTTCTCTACTGCCAGCTGCGAGTCCTTGAGGTTGGGGCACTTCAAGGAGTCTATGAACTTGAGAGTACCCTAAATAGGGTAAGTGATGTGCAACTGTCCCAGAAATCAGAGGGAAGCCCAGGCTAGAGGAGGAGCAGGGGCCCCCTTGGGAAAAAGCCAGGGGGAAGAGAGGAGGGTGGATCTGGAGGAAAGTGGGAACACATGTTGTGGCCCCCTCTGGGTTTGTCAGTCTATCAGTAAAGGATAGTTCAGCTTGCAATGAAAAGTGGCTCATGGGAGTATGAACACCAGACTTCCAGAGTGGAACAGAGACTTGCATTTTGTTTTCCACTGAGACTTTGAAATGTTGACAGTTCATATCCCAACTGGTGCTTCAGAGAAGTTTGAGATGTATGACCCTTCCCTAGATCAGAGGAGGCCTGTGAGTCCTTTTACTTTGATGGTTAGTTGGACCTGTGGGTTCCTAGAATGAGCCTGTGAGCCTTCTCCTTCGTCCCTTCTTTGGGCACCAGAGGCAGGGCCAGCCCAGAAGCTTTGGCATTCTTTTGTACTTCTCGAGTTTGTCTTAGTCTGGGATGTATGGGTTCGACTCAGCTGCTCCTTCGTGATATAAAAGGTCATTCTTGTGAGCATTTGTGCTGCTCTGGTCTGGAGGGACCAAGGAAAAGGATGGGAAGTGATTGTTCTAGAAGACTTGTGAAGTATTGCCATGGAGTAGTAGAAAGGGCCTGGTGTGGGGGGGGGTGTCACTCATTTTTCTTTTATTTTTCAGTTTCTAGAAGAAAACCCTAATCCTTCCATCCATGAGATTCAGGAAGAACTAGAACAGCACACTCGGGCCATCCTGGAAAACAACCTGCTGGGGGCCCAGGGCTCACAGGTGGGCATGGGGGCCGACCCTGCAGATCTGCCTGGGCACAAGGTCTTCGCAGAGGGCCTCCTTTGATCTGAAGGGCTTTGTTCATATGTTCCAGGTGAAGAATGTTTGTGAGAGTAAGGGCAAGCTGATTGCCCACTTTTGGAAATCACACATGGCTGCTAAGAGGTGTCCCCACTGCAAGTGAGTGCCTGGCAGCTGGGGTGTCTGCATCCTTGTATTTACAACTCTTCACAACCTGCATTGAGGGTGCTCTTCCTTTTTCTCCCCAGAACTGGGAAGTCAGTGGTTCGGAAGGAGCACAACAGCAAGCTCACTGTCACCTACCCTGCTGTGGTTCATAAAAAAGCCAACAAGGAGGAGGACAAGACCAGGAAGACAGCAGGTAAGGCATCCCACTGCTTTTGTTTGGACAGCTGAATAATTGCAGACTTTTGAGATGTACCCCAGGTATCCCTGAGCTGGCAGGAACTTCAGCATCAGTTGTGTCTAGCTGTGGCCATCTGTCTTGTTTGCTGTGTCCCCAGCTGCTGTGTCATCTGGCTTCCACTTGATGCTCCCCAGCGATGGAAAATCCTCTGTTTAATCTGTTTCATTTTTGGACAACTCTAAACACTGACAAAATTTTCTTTCTCCTTAAGTGAAACCTGCCTTCCTGTAGCTCTGGGTTGGGTGGGTTCAGTTGGATCATGTAGCTTTTATGGGCCTTTGTTGGTGGCAGCGGCTGCTAATAGCCTATTTCAGTAGCACTCTCACAGCCCTAGCATGTAAGGAGGGCATATTACAGGGGAGACAACTGAGGCCCACACAGGTTGTCTCACTCAGCCATGGTCATCCGGCTAGGAAGTATTGGAGGTAATATTCAGATTCAAGTCTCCTTTCTCCCAAGATGGGCTCTCCTTTCACTCCTCCCTGCTGTCCCATGGAGGCATAGCAAGTGTGTCTGTTGACTGAGCTCCCTGTTACCTCCTCTGTCTCCTTTTCACTTCCAGCCAGAACCATTGTCCTTACGAAGTTCACGCCTATCTGTCATCTGTGTACTGTGCTTCCTGCCTAACCCTTTTCCCTCACAGATAGATGAGTGAGTGCCCTCTTCCCAAAAGTGTGGCAAAAGCACACAGCTCTGTGAACCCTCTGATACAGGGGAGGCAGCATACCCCAGGGCAAAGGGGCCTGACTCTGGGCTTAGAGGACTTGGGTTTAGATCCTGCCTCTGCTGCTTGTCGAGATCACCTCACTCTCTTTATCTATAAAATGAGGGGATGGGCCAGAAGACCATGGAGAGTCTGTGGCAGCTCTGGATCCAAGATCAGAAGAGAGAAATGTTAGCTTTGCCAACCTTTAAGCCTCGGTCTGAAGGCTAGCTCTTTGCTTGTGTGCTGTCTTCCCTCTTCACTGGCTTCTTAGCAGTGTTCGGAGTCCTTTTGTATCACAGATGCCTCTTCTTACGCACTTACACACTTCCTCCTTTGCATTATGTTTGACTAGACTGTGAAGGCGCATCCCTCATGGTTTTCAGAATCTCTTAGTTTAGTTGAGTTGAGTTTTTGTGGAGAAGTGGTGGAATGGATAGAGAATGTGGACCTCTGGGGTGAGATCCCAGCTTGGACACATCCTGGGTCAGTGACCCCAGCCAAGGTGCCTCTTAGGGCCCTGGGTTACAAGACACAGTGTTATACCTAGGCCCAGGAGGAGATTTTGAGCCAGAGGGATAGGAGAGTGATCAGGAGGTGGGAAGGTTGTAGGATCAGCCTATGTGTTACCTGCATGGGGGGTGGGAATGCCAAAACCAGTGGAATCATGTTCTGCCCTACCTCCTTTGCCTCCCTCCCCCCAAGTCTGCATGAGCATGAGTGTATGCATGTGAAGATCTAACACCAGTGCTAAAGCCTTGGGATCCCCATCAAGATACCCCCAGTACAATCCTAGGCCGTGGGGTGGATTTCATCAGTCTCTGGACACAGGAAACTTTAACTGTGCCTTTTCAGCATCCCTCATACTCATCATCTGCTGTAATTTATCTAGCCGTTCCCTGATCTGTGGGTGGCTTTCCCAGTGACCCTGTGCACTCCTGCAGAGCCCTCCCTGTCCTAAAAAAGGATGGTTAAGCAGAATAAAGACCTATGGGCTGATGTCTGATCATTAAGTCACCTTTATGTGCATAGACTACGGCTTGTCTGTGCAGAAGAACGAATGAGGAAAGCTTTTATTAAGCAGTTACTGTGTGCCAAGCATCAGCACGCATGAGAGGTACACATGGCGAAGTCAGACCATCCTGCTCTCACAGGGAAGGTTTCAGCTATAAGTCAGATGGAAAGTTCCCATGGTTGTTAGGATTCAGTAGCAAAGATGGTAGTGATGTCTGTTCACTGATCAACTCCTCACAGTTTCCGAGGTTGAACCATTTGGCAGTGCCAAGGACTTTGGTGACAAGAGGAGGGAACATGCCTTACTGCCAGGAGGGTTAGTGGGCATTTCTCTGGAAGCCACATCCTGGCACATCCCTCTGAAACTGGAAAGTCATTAATAAGGAAGAATGAGGGGCAGCGGAGAGCACTTGTTTCCCACTGTTTTCTTTATCAAGGAAACAGGAGGGTTAAAGTCAAATGTTTGGTGCAGATTTATTTGCAGTATCTCTATGCCATAGGCAAAGGAACTGTAGGTGCCAGCCTTTCTGAATTCAGGGACCCCTTGTTGCAGTTTTTCTATTAGAATCTCTTGGTTGAATTGATGTGACAATAGGCTATTAATTCAGTGGTATGTGTTAGGATATGATCTCTGCATGGGAGAAGGCAGTTCCCACATTGAAGAAATCACAGATCCTTTGCCATATATCTTTGCATATTTCAGAAGTTGTGTTTGCTTTCTATTGTCTTGGGTCATTTAATGAAATGGACTCCTTGGGAATCACCCAGTGACCCTCAGCTGAAGAGCCCACTGGTCCAGTGTGTTTGGAAGGATTGAGCCTGTGGATGGCCCAGCAACGCATGTGTACTCAAGATGAAGAGGGAGGGGCTGCAGACAGAGAAAGGAAAGGGCTGTCACCCCTAGACTTCCTTGCCCTGATTTTATTACTTGTTTTTGGTTTTCTCTTTCCAGGCCCAGAAATTGATGAAGCTTATTTGGGGAAACGGGGCTACTTGACCCCCAACACTGCCCGAGAACATATCTTGGCTCTTTGGGAGAATGATGGTAATGTACTCTAGCTGAGGAGTCTCAAGTTCTGGGCACTCTCTTGCTCATTCGTTTACCAGTGACCGTTGCTGTTCTCCACTGAGATCTGTCCCTCCTGTTGGATCTCCCCAAGCTGAACATTTACACAGTCGTTATATTCCTGAAAAGTTGAATGCCATGCCATTGAAGAACATGCTGTATAAAATTGTTTTGTGCTGAAGAATTTTCCGTAACTACCTAAGTGATTCCTTGAACAAGTTCGGATTTTTCTGCTTTAGGTATTTCCACATTCTGACTGTGGTCTAGTCAGAACCAGCTAAACCAGCTGGCTCACTGTGTTCTGAGAGACTGTGCTTTCAATAGTGCCTCAAATTCCTTTAGCTCCTTGAGAACTGCATTCTTTACAACATCACTCTGAGGTAGTTTGTGCAGGTAGTATTATTCCCATTTCATTGATGGGAAAATCGAGACCAAATAAGTTAAATGCCTTGTCTATGAACTAGCCAGTAAGGGTCAGAACTGGGATTGGAACCCAGGTCCAATGACTTCTGGTACGCTGCCCTTCCCCCTACCTTGGGAAGAGTGCTTACAGATGAATCATTGGTGGTTGGCTATTAAAAATGTAGAAGGAGAAAACATTTAGAGATATGTGCATATGTAACATGAGGTAACCATGTTCCATACCAAATCATTTGTCAGTCCTGCTGTTAATACCTGTTGATTAAACTTCAAGACTAGAAAACCCTTCTATAATGTTTGGATTAGTCTATTCTCTTTGTGCCTCCTTAACAGAATGTCACTTAGTATGTTTTTGTAGAACTAGTTAATGAATGAGGCTAATATGGAAGCAAACAAAGAAAAAGGATAAAGGCTTTTTAATTGGCAGTTCAGAGTGAGAGCTTTGTATTTAGACCAAGAGAATTCCTGAGTTCAAATCTTAGCTGTTACTGTGTGACCTTGGGCAAATCACTTCTAATCTCTGGGCCTCAGTTTCCTCACTTTAAAAGTGAGAATTGGACTAGGTGACATATAAGGTCATGTCCAACTCTCAGAAGTATCATCTAAGGCAGGCAAAAGTAGTACACAAAAGGTCACTTAATTGATTAGGATGTTTCCAGTTTTAAATAGCCCTCCAGTCTTTTGCCCTTTGATCATTAGACTTCCAGTTCAAAGCTCTTGTTCATATTAGGTGAGATGGACTTTTTTTAGGATTCTAAAATATAAAATGGCTTTTGGGTATTATCAAAGAATTTTCTGCATTTGTTAAAATAGTTTTTTGGTGTTGATATCTTGTTTATGTTGCTTATGCTCATCCTAATGTGGAACTATTCTTGTACTCCTCATGTGAATCCAACTTATAGTGAATTATTTCCTGGCTCTGGCTGTAGTCTCCTCATGATGGTTTTTCTTAAAATTGTCATGTCAATATTAGTGTGATTGGACTATAGTTTTCTTTTTTTGTTTTGTCTCTCCCTTGTTTGGATAATAGAACCCCAAAAAAGGAGTTTTGGTAAATGCTTTCATTCTCTCTTTTGGAGAATAATTTTTGTGGTACAAGATTAATTATTCTTTAACTGTCTAATATAATTATAAATCTGTCTGGTCTGGATTTTTTTTAAAATTTGGCACTTTATGGTTTGTTTTTATTTCTGGTTGATTTAAGATCTTTATTATTTTATGAGTTGTATTTTGCATTTTTGTGGACTACTTATCAACTTCCTTTGAATTCTTAGTTTTTGTTGCCGTATAAATTTGTACAATGGCTTCTGATGTTTCTTTTTATTTCCTCTTTGCTTGTTGTGAATTCACATTGATAATTTGATTTAGACAACTTTCCTTATGTTACAGCTGGGAGAGTAACTATGTGACCATTAAGCTCTTTAACCATCAAGAGTGTCCTTTTTTATTTGGCTCCTTTGTAGAAATGATTGAACAGTTCTTTCATTTTGGTGCGCTTCTATTTGATTTACTGAGTTTACTTGCTTTCAATCACAGGTTTCTTTCTGAACTACCTTTTCTCGGGATTAGAGGATACTGGCACGGAATCTAAATTCAATCCCCATATCTTCTTTTTGGATCTGGTGGTGGTACCACCTTCCAGGTAACACCTAATTCCATGACAGCTTGGAAGGAGAATTGAATGATACCCTGTCACTTGGAGGGGGGCTGTATGATTCAGGTGAGGGAAGGATGGCAGCAGGTCCTCCCCGAGGCTGATACACCAAGTCAGTTGGGAATAAGAATAAAGTATTCTTCCATTCTAGACTCTTTGTTACTTTGTAGGGTGTGGGTGGGAGCTACAGTGGATGTTAGTTGCTTTTTCAGTAACAAAGATGAGAGGGAAGTTTCTGCTTTTTTTCCTTGGTGTGTTAACCCTTGTGTTGCATTGTAGGTATCGCCCAGTCAACCGCCTCGGGGATCAGATGTATACCAATGGTCAGACAGTGAACTTGCAGGCTGTTTTGAAGGATGTGGTTCTGATCCGAAAGCTTCTGGCCCTGATGGCCCACGAGCAGGCCCTGCCAAGTGAGGGAATAGAAGTGAAAGGGAAGGAGATCCAGAATGGCTCCCCAGAGGTACTGTGACAATGCCTACATTCAAGACCGAACTGGGGCTGCGCCGAATTGTTGAGACAGAAAAGTTGATTGTGCAGTGAAAAAGATTTTGGGACATTCTCTGGAACTGACCTGCATTTAGTTTGTTTAGCTCTTTGGAGACCTTGCACCTGAGAGTTGAGCCTTGAGTTAGACATTGTGGCAGAGTGGAAAGTCTTGTACTTGACTGGGGTTCTGGTCCTCTAAGTTCTTTTGGACTGACATTTATTGAGCAGCTACACAGGGTGAGGGGCCGGCTGTGTCATCTTGATCAAGGCCAGTCCTCTTTTGCTCAGCCTGTAGAGTCAGGGTTTAGTCTAGATTCTTCTGGAAGATTTCTTCTAGTTCTGTATCCCATAATGACTCAGTATGTGGATTATTGGGCACATTTTAAATTCATGTTGTCCCTGACCTTGGCACCTCTTTGGCATGCATGAGCTCAGGGAGAATACTGGCCAACTTTTCTTTTGGAAAAAACCAAAAACACTTCTGATATCTTTTGTTTTTTATATTCTCTTCAGTCCCAGATAGAGCCTGCTTCCCTTCCCCTATCCAGAAAGGCATCTCTTGTAGCAGAGAATGAAAAAGAAAGGCACCACAAAAGGAGCCCCAGCACTGAGTGTGTCAGTGTAGACACGTCACTGGGCAGGAGGGAGGGAGGCTCCTGGGCCCTGCCTGCCTGGGACCCTGCCTTCATGCGCCCAGCATCCACTTCAACTTTGTGGGTCTCATGTTCCCATCGTAGCCATTGTTTTCCTGCACCTGCTTCTTTCTGAGCTAGACTGTGTAAATCTTTCCTGTGTTTTCTGAACATTTTTCTTAGTATGCAGTAGCATTCCATGACATTCACATACCAGTTTGTTTAGCTTCCCCTCACTTGATGGCATGTACTTTATTTCCACTTGACAAAGTACTTGCTATGAAATATATTTCCAAGTGCCTGAGACTTTCCTATCTTTGGCCTCCTTGAGGAGGTCTCTGCTTAGTAATGGAGTCTTGGGGTCAAAGACCATAGAGTTTTTCTGCCACAGTAACCTTATGAAAAGATGAGTTCATTTAGGCCATTTCAGTCATTTTAGTAATTAGAATTTCTTTCCTGAGTTCAGTGAGAGATAGCTGTTCAGAAATCTGGGTTCTGATTTTTTCCTTTGTTCTGCAACATTTTATACAGATTTTCCCAGTCTCTGGGTATTCTTGACATGTATCATTTCTATAATCCTGTTCCATTTCATTCAGCACTCATTCTCCAAATAGTACATATCTGTGTTATTTCCACTCTTTGGCTATGATGAATAGTACTGCTAGGGAATTTTTTGTGTGTGTTGATCTTTTTCCCTCTCCAGTTACATTGTTAGGAGTATGGTCTATAAAATTAGGGGCTGAATTAGACTGGAAATGTGATTAGTCTACTCCCTTTGGCAGTCTGGAAAAGGCTACAGATGCCTTTTCAGAATTAAAAAAAAATTCTTAGATGAAGGAAATGCTGAATTTTAGTTAGAAGTTAGTGAAAATAAAGATGCAATTCTTGATGTTTAAAATTTTTCAATTTTTTGCTATCCATGTTCACACACCCCCTCAGATGTATCCGTGGATGCTCAAGAAACAGGTCTATGGATCCCAGATTAAGAACTCCTGAATTTTAAATGATCCTTGAGATTCCTTTCAGTCGTGATGTTCTCTTGTTTTACAAGTAGGAACGAAATTGGTACCACATTTCTGTGAAACTTTTTGAGTGCTCTTGAGAAGGATTTTAATTGTCATGCCCTCAGCTCACCACGAGGTGGAGCCCATTGTCTTAGTGGCCTTTAGGAGCCTTCGAAGAGGTTGAGTCCATTTGATGCCTTGCCCCGGAGGGATGCATCAGCCCAGCGCAGCCTTTGACCACCAGCCTCTGCTTGGCCGCTGCTGGCCGGCAACACGTGACTTGTTCTGCTTTTGACACTTTCTGGTTTTTTGTAATATGCACCCACTACTCCTTTGGGCCAAGCAGAACAAACCTGTTCTAGTTCCTCAAGGGAGGCTTCTGTAATTCTTGGTTGTTTTTTTTTCCCAAGAAAAAATGGTCTGCTTCATTCTGCAATCCAATTCCGTATACCTTTGTCTGGATGTGGGAGGCGTTTTGCCTCAAGAGTCTATTGGAAACATTTTGGGTCCTTGTATTGCTATGAAGGGCCAGGTCTTCCAGAAAAATTCCTCGCACACTGTGGTTGTTGCTGTGTACGGAGTTCTGGTTCTGCTCCTTTTGCTCAGCATCAGTTCATATAAATCTTTCCAGGCCTCTCTGAAGTCTTCCTGTTCATAATTTCTTACACCACAATAGTATTCATTACATTCATATACCACAACTTGTCCAGCCATTCACCAATTGATGGGCATCCCCTTGCTTTCCAGTTTTCAATGACCACAAAGATAGTTGCTATATTTTTGTACATGTGTGTCTTTTTTTATGTATATGATCTGTTTGTGATACAGTCCTAGAGATAGTATTGCTGGGTCAAAGGGTATGCACATTTTTGTAGCCCTTTGGGCACAGTTCCAAATTACTCTCCAGAATGGTTGGATCAGCTCACAGCTCCACCAGCAATGAATTGTGTCAACTCTCCCACATCTTCTCCAATATTTATCTTCCTGTTTTGTCATGTTAGCTAATTTGATAGGTATGATGTGGTACCTCAGAGTTGTTTTGATTTGCATCTCTCTAGTCAATAGTGATTTAGAGCATTTTTTTCATATGAATATAGACAGCTTTAATTTCTTCTTCTGAAAACTCCTTGTTTATATCCTTTGACCATTTATCAATTGGGGAATGACTTGTATTCTTGTAGATTTGACTCAGTTCTCCATATATTTTAGAAATGACAGCCTCTATAATTCTGGAAGCTGAGCCTATCCCTCCCCATTTCCATTGCTCAGGCTGCTCCTGATGATGACCACCCTGCTTTGGACAGGCTGTTGTCCTTCCCGTAATGCAACTCCCACAACAGAGCAGTTCTCTAGATGTAATTTCCCAGCATAGAAGGCAGCCAGATCATCCCCTTTCTGGTTTGTGGCCTTGGGAAAGGCAACATGGTTTAGGGGAAAGAGGGCTGAACATGGAATGAGGAGGCCCTGACATGAGCTACCTGAGGGGCCTGGAGCTAGTCCCTTCATCTCTGAGCCTCAGCTACCTCTCTGATGGGCTGCCATCTGCCTTGGTGGAGGGCATTCCTACCCTGGGCCTTGACCCCGTGATGTGAAGATCACGAGGTGTTGGGGGTTGGCTGTTACCTCACACTTTTGGCTCATTGACTTTGTGGTCTAACAACCTGTTGTCTAGTGGTATCTCCTTTATTCTGATCTTTGTAAATGTGGGACTTTTTAATTTAGTTTAATTTCATCTTAGAGTCTGTCCATTGTTTTAGTCTCTCATGGACTTCTGGGTTCCCAATTCCATCAGCAAATGAGTTTGCTATCCCTCTCAGCATTTGTAGGTTTGAAAAATTTTGATAAGTTTTTCATCTGTGCTGCTGGTGAAAATGCAGTGTCTGACAGCTCTGGGCTCCTTTTCCGGGGATGTCCAGCTGTTACTCTTGACTTGTTGGATCTGGTCATTTGGCCAGTTCTGGCACCATCTGCCTTAGTCTCTTCTTACTACCCAGAAGGATATCCTGTGAGACTTTGTCCAGAGCTTACTGATAAACATATTCTGGTGTTTTCTCTTGGTGTACTGGGCCTGAAGTCAGGAAGTCCTGAGCTCAAATCCAACCTCAGGCACTTAATAGATGTATGACCCTTGGCAAATCACCTAACCTTTATCAACTATAAAGTAGTTCTAAAGTAGCACCCACTTCTCAGGGTTGCTGTGAGGATTAGATGAACTATGTAAAGCACTTAGCCCAGTGACTGGCACATTTGTAGCTGTGTGATAAATGCTGCCTTACCCATTTTTCCCTCCTTGTGATCAGTTTCTTTTTCTAATGCTCATTGATGCTCTAACTGCTTCCAAATGCTCATAAATCAGTGCTTTAATATTTATGTTCTAGACTTTTACCTTGAAGTGAAATCAAGTTCATTGGCTTACTACACTTTAGTAATTCCCTTCATCCCCCTTTTTGAAAATTTGTTATTTGTCCATCTCTAGTCTGTTAGCATTTCTCTGTGACTTTTTGGAGTCACATTTTTAAAATGTTTCAGCAAGCACATCTATTTCTAATTCTTTCTAGTTTTGGACTTGAAATCATTGAGGACAGAGGCTAGGGTGCCTTCTCGCCATTTCCTCAATTACGTTAAGTTTTAATTCCCTGTTCATTTTGTTCTAGCTTTCCCTGTTTGAAGATTATTCCCTTTGGTAGGGAAAACAAAAGCAATAAGGATGCTGTTTCTGTAACATCCCGAGTTTTCCCCAGGGAAATCCTTTTCATTTGGGCAAAGTCTGATGAGAAATCATTTTAGAGTGATACTTAAAAAAAGGGCCAAGTCCTCCTTCCTTAACATCACTTAAATTAGATACTGTATCTCCCTCACCCATTGGTGAGTGAAGTCCTTTACAAGCCCAGGTTTCCTCTGCCCACAATGAGTGAGGACTGCAGGAAGCATCGAGGAAGGACAGTCTGCCCTGTGGTCTTGACCTTCCTCTGGCCCCTTAGTGGCAAGGGCAGAGCCTTCCTTTTCTCCAGATCAGCTCTGTTTGTACCCAAGGAGCTTTCTCCTCTTGGGTAATGGACCTCTCTCTCCTCTCAGGTCCATCAGTAACCAGGGGAGGGGTGGAGCAGTTTGCTGGTCATACCAATCTTGTGGCTATTGCCCATTACTGAATGAGGCCTCACTTTGCCTGTTTGGTTCCCCTTACTGTTAAGGTTCTAAGCACTTTCACTAACTAGATGCTCCCCCCACTCCTATATCCTTTCCCTTTTATTCAGAGAAATAGTGTACTTGTGTATTGGGTTCAAGTGCTGCCTCTAGTAGATACTGGCTGTGGGCCCCTGGACAAGTCACTTAACCTCTATGAATTATCCGTAACCAGATTATACAGTCTGCATTCGTAGAAGAATTTCTTCCCTGGGAGCTCCTGTACTCATCAACTCACAGGTCCTATCCAAAAATCAAGTGACATACTAACATTACTTCTGGTAGATAGGAGGTTCCCAAATCTTTGCTGTAACCTCTTAACCTCCTCCTTCTCTTTCCTCACAAAACCCCATGGAGACCTTCCCCAAAAGGAGAGGAAGTGCTTAATGAATACTTGCTGATTGAGATAGGAAGCATTGTTTCACTTGCTACTGAGGAGTCTAGATCTGCACTAATGAGGCCCTGGCTTTTGCACTCCCCTGTCCTTCAGATACTAAGGGATTGTCTCCTTCTATATTTCATCAAGTGATTGCTCACCTCTGCAACAGTCCAGCTCCTTCCCTTCCCCTCCCCGCCATGGTAATCTTTTCCTCCTCATCATCACTAAGTGTTGCTATAGGGCAGCATGTGGGTTGAACTGTCTGAAGGGGTACAGGAGGCACTGAGATGCTGCTCAGGTGGGTGAAGCCCTGGCCTGGGCTACAATATTGGGGCATTCATGTTATTGCTTGCTACCCTTTTCTCTAAGCAAGAGGAAAATAGGTGATTAAGATCTGTGCAGGGCTGGTACAGTTTTTGTACTTAATCTATCACAAGGCTGGGTTGTGGGAACTAGCCGGCTTGGGACAGAAATGGTGATGGAAAGGTGAATCTCTGGATCCCAGATTTGGAGTCAAACGGGCCTCACAGGGCACCCTGTCAGGTTCCTTCAGTGACCTGTTCAAAGTCACACAGGTAGCACGTGGCAGAAATGGGAAGATTGCCCTCTGCCCTTCTGCTGAAGACAAGTGGCACTTTCCCATCTTAACACCCACATTGTATTTACTTTCCTAGAGAGTTTCTCTTCCTGTATATCTGTAGGTTCCCTCCTAGATTGAAGCTTTGTCTAATTCACCCGGGCCAGGTCAGAATCTTTCTTTTTTTCAGGCTACCTCCCTTTATCTTGTGCTTGATTAGGTTGGTGAAAGTAAAACTTCTTTTCTTAACAGTCATTTCTAGATGCCTCCTTCCCTCCCTCCTTGAGCCTTCCTTTGTAACTAGTAAAAAGCATGTGAGCAAAATCAACTGATACGGGAACCATGAGAACATGTAATAATCTTTTATGGAGGCCTGTAAGGTTTGCAAAACGCTTTCTAAAAAGGATCTCTTGATCCTCCCAGCAGTCCTGGGAGGTTGGTACTGTTATCACCCCCATTTCATAGTTGTGGAAGATGAGAGCAGCACAGATTAAGTGACTCACCCAAGGTCATACAGTCAACCAGCATTCGTTAAGTGCCTGTACTAGACACGGTTGAGAAGTGTTGAGGATACACAAACAAGCTAAACCAAAGCAGTAAAACCAGCCCTGCTCTCAGGGAGGTCATAGTCTTAATGGACTCCCAGGTCACAGAGCCAGTCAGCCTCTGAGGCAGGATTTGAACTCAAAGTATTTTTTTAAAATTATTTTTATTTTGTTAAATATTTCCCAATTACATGTAGAAATTTTTTTAACAGTAATTTTTAAAAATTTGAGTTCGAAATTCTCTCCCTCCAGTTTCTTCCACCCTTGAAAAGGCAATTTGATGTTGATTGTACTTGTGAAGTCGTGCACACCATTTCTGTGTTAGCCATGTTGCAAAAGAATAAATACTAGAATAAAAATGAAGTTAAAAAAACATGGTTCAGTTTGCATTCAGAGTTGATCAGTTCTCTCTCTGGAGATTTTTTCATCATGGATCCTTTGGAATTGTCTTTGGATCATAATCATGGTTAGAGTAGCTAAGTCTTTCACAGGGTATCATCCTTAAAATATGGGTGTTACTGTGTAACAGTTCTGGTTCTGCTCGTTTCACTTTGCATGAGTTCATATAAGTCTTTCCAGGTTTTCCTGAAACCATCTGGCCTGTCATTTCTTATAGCACGGTAGTATTTCACCATAATCATAGACCACAGCTTGTTTAGTCATTCCCCAATGGATGGGCATCACTTCCATTTCCGATTCTTTGCCACCACAAAAAGAGTTGCTATAAATATTTTTTTAAGTCTTTCCCTTTTCTTTGATCCCTCTGGAATACAGACCTAGTAGTGAATATTGTTGAGTCAAAGGGTTTGCACAGTTTTATAACCCAGTTCCAAATTGTTCTCAAGAATGGTTGAGGGTATTTCACAACTCCACCAGCAATGCATTAGTGTCCCAACTTTTTCATATCCCCTTCAGCATTGGTCATTTTCCTTTTCTGTCATTTTAGCCTATTTGATAGATATGAGGTGGTTTCTCAGAATTGTTTTAATTTGCATTTCTCTAGTCGGTGGTGATTTAGAGAATTTTCATGTGACTGTAGATAGCTGTTATTTCTTCTGAAAACTGCCTGTTCATATCCTTTAATCAGCTGGGGAATGGGTTTTTTATTTTTACAAGTTTGGCTCAGTTCCAGTATTTTTGAAAAATTTGAGAAATAAAGTGTTTGTCAGAGAAACTTGCTGTGAAAATGTTTTCTGAGTTTCCTGCTTTCCTTCTAATTTTGGCTGCAGTTTTGTTTGTGCACAGAACCTTTTAATTTCATGTAATCACAATTATCTGTTTTACTTCCCCTAATGCTGTCTTTCTCTTATTTGGTCACAAACTCTTTCCTCATCCATAAATCTGACAGGAACATTTTTGCATGCTTCCCTAATTTATTTATATCATCCTTTACATCTGAGTCATTTATCTACTTTGTGAGGTGTTGGTATATACCTAGTTTTTGTCAAACTGCTTTCTAGTTATCTCAGCAGTCTTTGTCGGATAGTGAGTTCTTATCCTAAAAGCTTGAGTCTTTGAGTTTATGAAACAATAGATTACTGTGGTCTTTTATAACTGTGTATTACAGACCTAATCTGTTCCGCTGATCCGCCATTTTGTTTCTTAGCTATTATCAGATTGTTTTGGTGAATACCACTTTAAAATGCAGTTTGAGATTTGGTCTAGCTAAGCCACCTTCCTTCACATCATGTTTTCCATGAATTCCCTGAATATTCTTGACCTTTTGTCCTTTTAGATGAATTTTGTTGTTATTTTTTTCTAGCTCTGTAAAATAATTTTTTGGTAGTTTGGTATAGCATTGAATGATTAAGTTAGCTTAGGTATAATTGTCATTTTTATTAGGTTGGCTCAGCCTATGAGTGATTAGTATGTTTCTACTTGTTCAGATCTGATTTTATTTGTGTGAGAAGTCTTTTGTAATTGTGTTCATATAGTTTCTGGGTTCATCTTGTCAGGTAGACTCCCAGATATCTTATATTGTCTACAGTTATCTTAAATGGAATTTCTCTATTTCTTGCTGCTGAACTTTGTTGGTAATGTATAGAATTGCTGATGATTTGTGTAGGTTTATTTTATGTCCTGCAACTTTGCTAAAGTTGTTAATTATATAAGGTATTTAGTTGTTCTCTGAGATTCTCTAAGTATGCTATCATATTGTTTGCAAAGAGTGATGGTTTAGCTTCCTCATTGCCTGTTCTAACTCTTTCAATTTGTTTTAGAACAATATTGGATAATAGTGGTGACAGTGGACATCCTTTTTCACCCCCTCGTCATACTGGCAAGGCTTCTAGCTTGTCCCCATTACAGATAGTGCTGGCTGATGGTTTTAGACAAACACCGCTTATCATTTTAAGGGAAGCCCAGTTCATTCCTTTGGGTGTTGTATTTTGTCAGAAGCTTGTTCTATTTGTCTGGAGATAATCTTCAGATTTTTGTTGGTTTTGTTATTGATACATGATCAGCTATGCTGATAGTCCTCCTCAGCCCTGCATTGCTGGTATAAATCTCACCTCATTATCATGTGTGAGTTTTGGGATACATTGCTGCGATCTCTTTGTTAGTATTTTATTTAAAATTTTTGCATCAATACTTAGTAAGGAAAATTGTTCTGTAGTTTTCTTTCTCTATTTTTGCTCTTTCTGATTTCGGTATCAGCGCCCTATTTGTGTCATAAAAGGATTAGATAGGACTTCTTTTTCACCTATTTTTCCAGATAGTATTATTAGTAATAGTATTGGAATTAATTGTTCTTTAGATGTTTGGTAGAATTTAGTTGTGAATCCATCTGGTCCTGGAGATTTGTTCTTGGAGCTCATTGAAGGCTTGTTCAGTTTCCTTTTCCAAATGGTGTTATTTAAGTATTCTATTTCCTTTTCTGTTAGCCAGTACAATTTATATTTTTGTAAATGTTTATCCATTTCCCTTAGATTGTCAGATTTATTGATATAATTGGGCAAAAATAGCTCCTAGTAATTGCTTTGATTTCATCTTCATTGGTTGGGAATTCACCTTTCTTTTTGATACTGGTAACTTGGTTTTCTTTCTTTAAAAAAAAAATCAAATTAACCAGTGGTTTGTCTGTGGTTTTTTTTCTTCTTAAAGCCAGCTCCAACTTTTATTTATTAGTTCAGTGGCCTCTTACTTTCAATTTTATTGCTTCTTCTCATTCTTGTGTTTGAAAGTCAAATTTTCTTTTCAGCTCTGGTCTTTTCATCAAGAATGCTTGAAAGTCCTCTGTTTCATTGAAAGACCATATTTTCCCCTGAAGTATTATACTCAGTTTTGCTGGGTAGGTGATTCTTGGTTTGAGTCCTAGTTCCTTTGACTTCTGGAATATCCTATTCCACGCCCTTCGATCCCTTAATGTAGAAGCTGCTAGATCTTGGGTTATCCTGATTTTATTTCCACAATACTGGAATTGTTTCTTTCTAGCTGCTTGCAAGATTTTCTACTTGACCTGGGAGTTCTGGAATTTGGCCACAATGTTCCTAGGAGTTTCTCTTTTTGGATCTCTTTCAGGCGGTGATTGATGGATTCTTTCAATTATTATTTTGCCCTCTGGTTGTAGAATGTCAGGGCAGTTTTCCTCGATAATTTCATGGAAGATGATGTCTAGGCTCTTTTTTTGATCATGACTTTCAGGTAGTCCCATAATTTTTAAATTGTCTCTCCTGGATCTCTTTTCCAGGTCAGTTGTTTTTCCAGTGAGATATTTTACATTCTCTTCCATTTTTTCATTCTTTTGGTTTTGTTTTATGATTTCTTGGTTTCTCAGAAAGTCATTAGCCTCCATCTGTTCCATTCTAATTTTGAGAGAACTATTTTCTTCAGTGAGCTTTTGAACCTCTTTTTCCATTTGGCTAATTCTGCTTTTGAAAGCATTCTTCTCCTCATTGGCTTTTTGAACCTCTTTTTCCAATTGAGTGAGCCTATTTTTCAAGGTGTTATTTTCTTCAGCATTTTTTTGGGTCTCCTTTAGCAAGGTATTGACCCGTTTTTCATGCTTTTCTTGCATCTCTCTCATTTCTCTTCCCAGTTTTTCCTCCACCTAACTTGATTTTCAAAATCCTTTTTGAGCTCTTTCATGGCCTGAACCCACCGGACATCCCGCTGGGATGTCTGGGATACAGAGGCCCCGCCCTCCACGTCTTTCCCTGATGGTAAGAATATTTCCTCGTCATCAGAATTGAAAGGCGGGAACATTTGCACCCGCTCAAAGAAGCTCTCCATAGTCTTATTTTTCTTCCCTTTTCTGGGCATTTTCCCAGCCAGTTACTTGACTTCTGAGATTCCTCTGCAACCCCGCCTAGATCTGCCCAGCTAGTGCTTGGGCTCTGAGATTCAAATGGGCTTTCCGAGGCGGCTGTGGCTGCTATTCAATGTGAGCTTAAGTTCTGGCGCTCAGGTGGGGGCAGGGCCACCTCCTAGACTCAGCTCCCTCAGGGGCTTTATGCAGAGACTTTCAGTAATGAAGATCCTGCCTGCTCGGGGAGTCCTGGGCCGCCCCCGCTGCCTCTGCCGCTTCCTGCCCCTGCCTCTGCCTCCGCCGCTGCCCCCCGAGGGGGCCTGAGCCACGGACACATCCTGCTCCCCTCTCGGCCAGCCCAGAAGTCTCTCTCACTGACCTGTAGCACCTGTGGGTGGAGGGACCTTCCTGGCCGCAGGAGGTTTCGTCCCTGAAGCCTTCTCGGATCTGCTCCTGTGGGGCCGCCTGGCCAAGGCAGCTCAGGGGTGGGCTCCGCTTTCCGGGGTGCGATGGACCCTGGGGACCGCTCTCCAGGGGTCTCTGGGACGGAAATCCCTTCCACTGTGTTTCTGCGTGCCCTGCAGTGATCCAGAACCTGTGGGGAGTTCTTCCTACAGGAAATTCATGGGCTGTGGGTTCGGAGCTAGCACACGTGAGTCTTTCTACTCCGCCATCTTGACTCCACCCCCACTTTCAATTTTATTAATCTCTTTTAGTTTTCACGATTTCCAATTTAGTGTTTAATTAGGGATGTTTCATCTGTTTTTTTTCTAGTTTTTTTAGTTGTATGCCCAATTCATTGATCTCCTCTTTCTCTGCTTTATTGATGTAAGTGTTTAGAGTACTAAGTACTGCTTTGGCTACATCCCATAAAGTTTGATATGTTGTTGTCATTCTCTTAAATGAAATTATTGATTGTTTCTGTGATTTGTTCTTTGACCCATTCATTCTTTAGGATTATATTATTTGATTTCAATTAATTTTTAATCTATGTTTCCATGGCCTTTTATTGAATATAATTTTATTGCATTATGGTCCGAAAAGGATGCATTTAATGCTTCTACTTTTCTTCTTTTGTGATTTTTATGCCCTATTTAATACATGGTCAGTTTTTGTGAAAGTGCCATGTAGAGTTGCATAAAAGGTACACTCCTTTCTAGTATCATTCAGTTTTCTTCAGTAGTCTATCACATTTAACTTTTTAAAAATTCTATTTATCTTCCATCTTCACTTTAATGTTAGGAGGCCAACTTTGTTCACGTCTGTGTTTTAGGCCTTAAAGTCAGAGCAAGCCGGAAAGGTCCCAGAAGCTTTGGAACATCGTCGGGTGCCTCTTCACATTTAGGGGAAAGGGAGGGCCACATCCTCTGATTTGGGGGGCTTGGGCTTGTAGACTCACTCTCTTTGTTCCCCCAGGAGGCAGAGTCTTCTGTTCCAATGGACCGTTCCTTTCTGGCCATGATTCCAGGCCAGTCTCTCACAGAGAAACTTTATGGCATTTGGATCCGCCTTCAGAGCCACGTCAATATTGTGTTTGACAGTGATATGGACAAGTTAATGATGGAGAAGTACCCTGGTATCCGGCAGGTGAGTGGCAGATCATCTCCCTTGCCCCAATGCAGAGAGGGGGAGCCCATGTAGGTCAACCTGCAGTGAGACAGCTGCCCGCTTCTCAACCACTGCCTTTATTTCCCTTGCCACAAAAGATTCTGGAGAAGAAGGAAGGCTTATTTCGGAAGCACATGATGGGGAAGCGTGTTGACTATGCCGCTCGCTCGGTCATCTGCCCAGACATGTACATTAACACCAATGAAATTGGGATCCCCATGGTGAGTCAAGGGGGCTGCTATGCGTTGGGGATGGGAGGTGTATACAGAGGGTCTGGGAGGGCAAGCCTTAGTAGGCCTTGGAAGTCCAAGTGTCCGCCCGCTTCTGTACAGATTGTCCCCTAAGGATTAGATTTTTTTGGCTACTTGTAACAAATATCTCCTTAACTCCTCCTTGGCTAGACTGCTCACCATCTCCTAGAGAATGCTTGCTCCCACTTCCCTGAGCATTCCTAAAAAAAGGTCAGCGCCACATGTGTCTGCATGCTGTGCTTCCTCTGTGATGGGTGGTGTACAGGCATGGGAATCACAAGGTTTCCAGGTGTGCAACCAGCTCTTCCTCACCTGTGACCTGGGCAAGTTCCTCTGCCTCTGAGCCTTTCTCATCTGTAAAGTGGGAGCATTACTAGCTCCCTCATGGGATGATTACACTCAGATGAGATGTGTTTGTGAGAAGCTTTGCAAACTCCCACAGTCCCGATAAATATCAGTTACTATTATTATTCACCTTGCTGCCAGAGCCCAAATACGCCCAAGTCCAGCTGCAAAGAACTGGCGTGTTTGTGTACTTCTCTTTTCTTTATTGTGCTCCTGTCTTCTGGTGCATAGTCAGTGCTTCCCAGTGTGTGACCTTATCTGCACCGAGCAGATCCTGACTCCATCCAGAGGGCAAGTGCTTTCAGGGTGATGCATTGAGCTCCCTCTTTTCTTTCATCTGTTCTTCACAGTAACCCTGTAAGCTTGAGGGGCATCAATAGTGTCAGTGCATACCCATTTTGGAGATAAGGAAACTAATCATGGGACTGAGCCTCAGGCCCACTTCTTTTCCAGGTCCTTGATGGCAGAGCTGGAAGGAGTCCTTGAGGCTGCCTGTTGCAGGCCTCCTGTCTTACTAGTAGAAGGCCATGTTGATGCAGTTACTTCCCCTAGGCTGCATAGCTCATTCCCTACTTGAATCCCATTGTTTTCCAGATGAAGAAACATACATGACCTGCTAAAGGTCACATGTAGGATCATAGGCATCTAGATCTAGAGTCCCAGGGGACCTGAGAGGCCATCTATTCCAACTTCTTCCCCTTCATTTTACAGATATGGAAATAGAGACCCAAGGAGGTTAAGGGATTTATCTAGGGTCTCATAGGTAGGAAATACTACAGATAGGATTTGAACCTAGATCAGAGGCAGGCACAAGGAGTGGCCCCTCAGCTCTTCCCCAGCAGCAGCCCTCGGGGTCTGGTCACCCCTGTTTCCTCTTTCTGCTAGCTCTCTATTCAGTAATGCTTTCTTTAGTTAGTGCCATCAGTCATTAATAGCTGCCTGCCACTGAACTTTGGTTTCCCTGTACTTCTGGGTTGACAGTTTAATTCCCTCGGTGGACAGCTTTATTTCCTTCTTTCCTGTTTTGCTCTCTGGGACTTGTGGAGTGCTGATAATGAGCAGAGCTTGGTTTCAGCTGCCTCATCTGTCCAGAGGATGCTTAGGCTCCATGGGGGAAACTTGGGAGAGTTAAGCCAGAGAATTCATGGCCCCATGCCAGTTAGACCCTTGGGGAAAGGAATCCTGTGCAGGAGGACGTCGGACAGTTGAGTAAAGAGACAGTCTGGAGCCACAGGGATAATTCCTGAGTCTGGTCCGTTGCTCTCTGTAGCAAAGCCGGGACTTTGGGCCAGCCCCAGGCCAGCCTGGCAGCATCTCCCCAAACTCCACATTGTCCCAGAGATTTGAATGATGCTGAGCATCAGAAGACAGGTTTGGTTTACCATCATGTGTGGGATCATAGATAAAGCTCTGCTGGCTCTGTGACCCTGGGCCGGTCATTTCATCTGTGAGAGCCTCAGTTTCCTCAGTCCCTGAAGTAGCTCCCTCAGAGTTATGGTGGTGTTCCAGTGCGATTGTCTGTATGAAGCATCGTGCCAGACACAGGGGGTGATTATTGTCTTTGCACTGTGACTTCCTTGATAGACACAGGAGCCCAGCCAGTGCAGATTAGCACCTATTCTGCATTGTGGGGAACTGACTTGCCATTGGTCACAGCTAGTGAGTGTCTGAGGTAGGATTTGAACCCAGGTCTTCCTGACTCCAAGTTTACCCCTCCATCCGCTACTCTCAAGTGCCCCTAATTTGCATTGGTATGGGGAGTTTTCTCAACTGGATGTTCCCTACACTAATAAAACAACAGTTCTGGTTTAATAAAAACTGCCATCCACACAGCTAAGTGCATGGATAGAGGGTGCCAAAGAGGAAGGGAATTTTAGCTTCTCTTCTGGTGCCATAAGTTGTATCCCTTTTCAGGTGTTTGCCACAAAACTGACTTACCCTCAGCCAGTGACTCCATGGAACGTCCAGGAGCTGAGGCAAGCAGTCATCAATGGCCCCAATGTGCACCCTGGAGCCTCAATGGTCATCAGTGAAGATGGTAGCCGCACAGCTCTGAGCGCAACTAATGTGACCCAGAGGGAGGCTGTGGCCAAGCAACTCCTCACCCCGGCCACTGGTGCCCCCAGGCACCACGGAACCAAAATTGTAAGTACTATCTGAGGTTGGCATGCCCATATGCCTCCTCTGTCCTTGCACCTCCACTCAGCTCCAGGGTTATGTCATCCCAACAAGCTGCTACTGAAATGCGAGTGTTACCTTTGGTCTTCCTTTCTCTGCCTTCTGTGGGGTGGAGGAAGCCGTGCTTTTTACACTCAGTACAGGAGGTAGGACTCAGGGAGGAGAGAGGGAGATATAAGCGCATCTAACTCCGAGGGCCCCTTCTGCTGTCGTGTTTCCTGATCTCCTGCCCCTTGTGACCAAGACCTCCATGACACTTGGCACTCCATTGTCCTGTGCTTTTGTTTTTCCACAGGGCCTAGCCCAGGCCTGGGCACATTGTGGAAACTCAGTAAATACTTACGTACATCAGATGAAATGCATTAGATTACAAAGGAAACCAAGCATATTGAAACACAGTTATCAGAATATTAAAAAAGAAAAAAGTTCACAGATGGCCAGTTTAAGGATTTCAGGAGGGGGGAGTGAACTCATCTGTAAGGGAAGCTACAAGGACAGTGTTGGAACAGGGATCTTCATGAGGATGGGGCTGTTTGCTTTTTGGTTTTTTCTGTCTAGCACTGAGCTCAGTGCTGGAGCGCTTGACAAATGCTTGTTGAATCAACTGAAAGAGAACCTTGGGATTGGTTAGGGAGTGTGGTATACTTGTCCTGAAGAGGCCAGATTGACATTGGTGGTGATGTAGGTACCTAGCATGGCTGGCACCAATTATGTATGAAGCTCCTTCTATGTGAAAGGCATATGTGGGGCATCTAGGTGATGTAGTTGGTAGAGAGAGCTGGGCCTGGGGTCAGGAGGAACTGAGTTCAGATTTGACCTTCCCACCTGTATGACTCTGGGTAAGTCACCTGCCCTATTTGCCTCAGTTTCCTCATTTGTAAAATGAGATGGAGAAGGAAATGGAAGGCCATTCCAGTGTGTTTGCCAAGAAAATCCCAAAAGGGAGATACACAGAGAGTGGGACGTGACTGAAAGGACAAACAACAAAATGTGAAATTCAGCGGTGGCCTAGAAGATGGGGAGTTGACCTCAAAGTCAAGAAAGCCTGAATTCAAGGCTCTGTGACCTTTGTGACCTCTGTAATCAGTGCTCTAGGCCAGAGCTCTTAGACTTGTATCTCCCTAGTATGGAGTGAACCAGACTTAAGTATCATTGGTAAATGTTGAACAAAGTAAAGAAAAATACAGTGTAACACAGATAATGTTAATTTGTGATTTTTCTGAGTGTCTGGCCAGCAGGGATACATTTCTCTTTGAGAAGTCGCTGCTCTAGACCATTCTCCAAGAGGATGTTTGAGAAGTTTCCTCCTACATTTCCCCACCTTGGAGGGCCTTATGTAGGTCTACCCCCTCTTTCTTTGGGGCAGAGTGGGAGGGTTTAACTGGTTAAAGATCTCTGGGGGATCAGTGATGTTAACTGGTGAGGCTTGGAGGTATGGCAGCTTCTGATGTCTGAGTTGTTGCACTGATGCACATTGGAATCGAATGGAATTTAGTGAACAAAGGGAAAAGTGGCCCCTCACCTCTTCACCTATGAACAGGTCACAGACAGTCAGCCTTGGAGCCTGTGAACTGCTCTGCCATGAACACTTTGACCCTTGCCCTATCCATCTCTAACTCTTGTTAGGCTCTTTAACTGCAGGCCCATTTGGCCTACATGTTTTCCCATTGTAATTCCCAGCTGCCTAGTGTTTGTTTAGCTGTGATTCTGTCTCTGTTTCCATGAAAGCAAGATCCTGGCCTGTGCTTAGATTTTTGGTTTGGGGCCACAATACTGAGCGGTTTCTCTCCTGAGAAGTTCAAAACCCAGACCTTCTAGGTCACTTCAGGCCGAGTGACGCACTTGAGCTTCCAAAACCCTGGCCAGGGCTCATGGGAATTTACGGGGTCCAAGTCTCCTAGGAAACTTGAACATTTTTAACTACTTATGTCATTCATGTGAGTGTGTTCCAGGGAGCACAGAGGCGGACCTTTGTGGAAGGTGATTGTTCAGAGCTGCCTGCTGGCTTCTGAAGTTGAAAATAACCAAGAAAAGTTGAATCAGCCACAGAATAAAGCCTCTTGTATGCCCCAGCCTCTGTGGACGCTGCACCATCATTGAACTTGATTGTCTGCCCATGGGTCAGTCTTCTTTCTTGGGCGGAAGCAGCATCTCACATTGTGCATTCTAACCCCAAATCATATCCTAGGGACTTGTCCTCAGTAAGGGAAGACACAAGAGCTTCCCTGCCCAGCCTATACCCTTTCAACTGAGTCTTGCCTCATATATCACTGGAAAATTTGAGGCCTCTCACAGAGAGCTCCCTCTTCTCCCCTTGTCCTTATATCACTTCACCCATATGGCTTCTGCCATATAATGAGGCATCCTTGCCAAGGTCAGTCTCTGCATATGTATGAGGAATCCCATCCCATCCCACCCTCTCCAGTACCTTTCTCCATGCTTGTCATCCTTACTCGTGTCTAAAATCTCTGTCTACTGACTGCTTCCCCACTGCCCCCAGTAAGCCCATGTCTCTCCCATCTTTCCTCCCCTTTGCAGCTTTTACCCTCCCCTCACCCACTCCTTTGTAGGCTCTTCTGTTTCTGAGACCTCCAAAGTTTGATCATTTTTGTGTGTGACTGAGGTAAGGTAGAGAGGAGTAGCTCATGGCAGTTGGGTAGGTTGAGGACCTGAGTGGTTAAGGTATTTGAGGGAGATTTTTAATGTGTTTATTGAAATCCTCTAGTATGAAGGCAGGAGCTGGAGAGGTGAGAAAAATGAAAATCCAGCTATTGAACTCTTTGAGGAAGAAAGGGGAGTGACCTTGGGGTCTGTGGACAACAGCTACTAGGATTCCGATTAGTGAGCAATAGGAATAGTGTGAACCTTATTGGAGGAGAGGTTACGGAGTGATGGAGGAAGGGGGAGGACCTGGACATAGTGGTAGAGAGCAAGGAGTCTTCCTTGACCAGTGAGCATGAGGGAAATGAGTGAAGATATAACCAGTACTAGAAAGGGATGCCAAGGAGGCTGTCATAAAGTGGGGGTCGGAGTTTTAGTAAAAGTCAGCAGCTGCAGGGAGTGAGACAGAAAAAGAGTTAGGCTGAAGGGAAGTTTGTTACCTACGGAATAGGCATTCCAGAAGGCACTGGGGAAGGGCTGGGTAGTCTTAGGTGGGAACTTTGGGGGAGGAGGGTTAAGGGGCATGGGAATGAGGAATCAGGAAAGACTTGTGAGCGCACACGTGGACGGCCAAATACATCGATGACTTCACGAAGCGTCGGACTAGACTGAAACAGCTAAGCAACAACAACCTTCTGAAACACATGCACATAGAAGTTCAAAGAGGATGACAAGGATGAATTCATCGTTTTAGTTTATAGAAATCTGTTCAGCAGGGTGATGCAGGGGACGTTCTCTGTATGGCCAATATGCTGAGCTTAGCTTCTTGAGCCCAGATATCAGCAGGCATTAGTTACCCTGGCCCTGTCTTCTGCGTTCTACTTAGGTGTGTCGTCATGTGAAAAACGGAGATGTTCTCCTGCTGAACCGCCAGCCCACCCTGCACAGACCCTCCATCCAGGCCCACCGAGCCAGAATCCTGCCTTCAGAGAAAGTCTTGCGCCTCCACTATGCCAACTGCAAAGCATACAACGCTGACTTTGATGGAGACGAGATGAATGCTCACTTCCCCCAGAGTGAGCTGGGCCGGGCCGAGGCATGTGTGCTAGCCTGTACTGATGAACAGTACCTGGTACCCAAGGTAGGTTAGCTTGGAGGGTACACAGCAGAGAAGTTTTTGTGGTGTCATAGGCACTAAACAAGGATCTGGAGACACAGTGATAAAGTGCAGACAGTCTTTGTCCTCACAAGAGACAGCAGGTACATCAATAAATACTCCCGGGATCAGTGGTATTGTGAGTATGGGGAGGGCAGAGGGGGTCTGAAAGGGACTGTGGTTGAAGGGCTTGGAGCTTGGAGGCCACCTGGGCCAGCTCCTTCCTTGTACAGAAACAGAAGACCAGGTCCAGGATCACACAGCCTGAAAGTGACTGATCTAGGAACCGCCTTTGACACCAAGGCTCCAGGAACATGGCATGACCACATGATTTGATTTCATGTCCTGGTGTTTGCTGTTCTCTAGCTCAGAAAACCCTTAGAGCTACCAAGGGACTATTCCTCTGTTCAGACTTTGGAGTTTTATGCAGGCATGTGCACACATATACTCACACGGAAGTGTGTGTATATGTATATGTATAAATCTATTTTTAGATATAAATAGAAGGCACACCCCTGTATCCCTCCCAGATTTCCCTGAGGTGGGCTGTGCCAAATGGCTGCTCGTTAGGTCTCCCTGTCTCCAAAGAATCTCTTTAGCTTCCCAGGTCTCTCAGAAGCCATGAAAGGTCCTTGCTCTGTCCCTGCATCCATCAGGCGGCTTGGGCAGGGATGACCCAGGACTCCTGCAGAGCAACATCTCAGAGAAGTGTCTGAGAGAATTTGGAACTCAAAATTAAAAAAAACAGATTAAAAATCATTTTTATACTTAATTGGAAAAAATAAAATATTTAAAACTGAAAAAAAAAACACTCCAAAACAAGGGTTTGAGGAATTGATAGAATGAGCCCTCTCATTTAGACTTAGGTTGAAAAATAGCCTTATTTCATCTGAAAAGAACCTTTCCATTGTGGCTTTGAAGGGTCATGGCAAAGTCAGATGAGTTGAAGCTTGGACAATGGAGAAGAATGAGTCTTCAGAGCCAGATAAAAATGGACAGAGGGAGGATTGTATCTTATCCAGTCCTTTGGAATTGGACCCTTTGTGGCCCTGTATTGCTTGCAGGCTTGGTTCTGTGACCACTCTGGGAGGTGAAGCTGAGGTTGCATTATGGGGCCTTCTGGCTGAGTCTACCAAATGCCAGACTGGGAGTTGGAAGGCCTGGGTTCAGTCCCTGGCTCTGCCATTTACTACAGCGTTGGACAAGTTAACCTAGAATTTCTGAGTTTTTGTTTCCTCCCCAGTAATGAGAGTAATCTTTGTCTTCCTCATCTCATAGTTCTGGCGGAGAGGTGGTGTGAGGCACCCTATGAGTGTCAGGCCCATCTGTTTTCCTTGTTGTCTCACTAAGAGCCCACTTATTAAAGCTGTTAATCAAGTGCTGTTGGGATGCCCACCCCAGACCTTCAGCTGCAGCCATCCCAAGCCAGGAACTCGGCTTCCTGGCCATTCGTTCCAGGAGTCAGATCCTCCATTTCTCAGCTCTGGCTCCACGAAGCCTTCCCCAACCTCTCTTGGAGTTGGCCTTCTTTTTGTTACTTCCTGATTATACTGTGTGTTGCTTGCTTTTTTCATCTCTCTCCCTCCTTAGACTGAGTTCCCTGAGGGCAGAGACTGCCTTTAGCTTTTTTTTTATCCCCAGCTCCTAGTAGAGTGCATGGTGCACAGTAGGTGCACAGTAGGTGCGCAGTGACGTTTAACTGACAGATTGATGCTTCATAGTAGGTGAGTTTTGCTCTCGGATGTGCTGCAAAGCTTCAGTTCCCTTTTTTTTGGTCAAGGGAGGAGGCCAGGGGCTTTGTATTTATTCTACTTGAAGGTAAAAAGATGAGAATTTGGGTTTGTCCCTCCCTCTCCTCCCTCCTTCTTTGTCTCTCCCCCATTCTCTCTCTTCCCTTTCCCCTTCCTCCTTCCCTTCTTCCCTGTTTCTATTTCTTTGTTTCTCTTTCCTCCAGTCTGTCTTTCCTTCTTTCTCTCCTTTCTCCCTCTCTATCTTCCTCCCTTTCCTTCCCTCCCCCCTTCTCCCTCTCTCTCTAAATCTTTCTTTTTCCTCCATTCCCAGTTTGTCTTTTTCCATTTTTTGAATAAAACTCATTCTTCAGAAGAGGCAGAGTAGATCACTTCATGGTGTTCATTCCCAGGATTGCTGTTCTCTTTCCTGTGGGGCAGTGGTTCTTCGAGAGAAGACTGTCCATTCTGGGTCAGTGAATTCAGTCCAGCTAAGCCATCGGTGGACCCTGGCGGTTGTGGAGTAGCCAAGATGTACCTCCCTACCCCCAACCTGGGCCTCACAGTTGAATAGGCTAGTTAGATGAAGACCCTCCAACATGTACTTGGTAAACAACAGTTCCATTCAGATAATGTTGAGAAAGCCACCTTCCTTTGGGCCTCTGGGCTAGATGAAGAATCTTAGATTTGGAGCTGGAAATAGCCTCAGAGATCATTGCTGTCCCCCTCCTCACGATCTGGAAACTTGAAGTGAGCTGCCCCAGGAAGTCATGTGTCCAGCCTCCCAGACCAACCCCAGATTGAAGGGGCCCTTTGGGAGTTGTTAAAGCACAAGGGGCTTCCCTGTTTCACACTTAACCAGAATGTTCCTTTTCTGGACCCTCCCATTAATTTTGGACTTTGCTTGATGGTAACAGTTGTCTGATAACTGTGTTTGGAAGCACAAACCAAAGAGCAGGTGATGGCCCCCTGGCCTTTGGTTCAGGCGTCTTTCTGGTCTTAAATGAGAATTGTGAAAGGCAGCATCTCCTGCAGGTACTTCTGGTGTCTCCCAGAGTCCTGATTAGTATTTGCGAGTGATTGACATTACTTAGTTTAGCCCTCAAGGTAATGGCCAAGGCATGGCAATGCCAGCTGGCTGCCCCTGCGTGGGGCCCAGTGATTTTGCTTTGTAAAGGCCAGGGGCCCACAAGGAGAGAAGTCCCGCTCATTGGCACAAGGTGAATGACAAGGAGAATGTTGGATACCAGCTTGACTTGACCTGCCTAATGAGACCCTGCAAGGGGTTTTCAGAATGCAGAATCTGAGCTCTTCTTTCCTTTGGGAATGTGTACTTCCTCCCTGGCATACAGCTGAGACTTTAACAGGGCAGGAGGACCTCATGACTGTGTCCTTTCCCCTGCTGGAATTATGCTGTCTCTGTGACCTCAAGATTCAGGGGCTTTTAGTCCTTGGGCTTGCTGTCTCCTTTCCCAGCGAGTGTGCTGTGGTGTCCTGGAATCCGAGGTCATGGGTTCCAGCCTTACTCCTTTCACTTTGAAACATCGGATTGAGAGCTGGGAGGGACCTTCAGGGGCCACCTGTTCCAGACTCCTTCTTCTATCATTGAGAAAACTGAGGCCCACAATGATTAAATGATTTGTCAAGGAACGAGAGGTTAAGTGATTGCCTTCCATGGTACTCGGGAGCATTCATATAGGTACTGTGTATAAAGGGCTGTAATCACCTTAAAAGTCAGGAGTGTTTTTGTTTTATGTACATTTTAATTGCTATCTATCTATCTATCTATCTATCCGTCTGTCTATCTCATCTTGTGTTTCTCGGGGCTTCTCTCACTTCACCCTCTCTCTCAGAGAGCCTTGTCTTACAACAAAGAATAAAAAAGGTAAAAAACTTGTTCTACAAAACTAACCCAAAATCAGAAAAATCTGGCAGCGTCTCCGGGGTTCATCTCCCATCTCCTTGGGGCCAGGCTTGCTCATGATCATTTGTTTTTCAAGGAGTTTACATTTTATTTTTTTTTGTTAAACACATTTTCACATTAGTCATGTTGCATAGAAGAATTAAAATGAACGGGAGAAACCATGAGAAAAACTAAAACAAACAAAACCTGACAAAAGAGAAAGTAGTCTACTTCATTCTGTGTTCCGATTCCCTAGTTATTTCTTTGACTGTGGGTGGCATTTTGCCTCATCTGTTAAATAGGAGAGTGACCCGTGGGAAACACTTTGAGTGCTTGTGGCTTGTCTGATGGCCAATGGCCACATTTATCTTCAAGTGTGTGCAGAATATTTACTGGTAAGACCAGGGTGGGACAGCCCTAGGGAGTCAGTGAGTTGAAAATGAAGGTTTGATGGAGGAGAAAAAGTCCCTCAGGGGTAGTGATGGGCTGACAGCAAATATGGAGATCAGTTGGTAGGGCCAGGGCAATCTGCAGGGTCTTTTGATTTTGTTTTGTTTTGTTTTTTGGAGGGGGCGGATTGGAGAGAGGGAAAACAGACTAGTCCAGGATAGAGTGTCATGGAAGAAACAGAGAGACAGAGGTCACGTTGCTGGAGATCCTTGAAGCCTGTGATCAGAAACTTAAGTTTGCTTCTAAAAGTGTCTCTTTTCCCTGCCCTCTGTGCTTTGGTCTGTCAGGATGGCCAGCCATTGGCCGGATTGATCCAGGATCACATGGTGTCCGGTGCCAGGATGACCACCCGGGGCTGCTTCTTCACTCGGGAGCAGTACATGGAGCTTGTGTACCGAGGACTGACGGACAAAGTTGGACGAGTGAAAATCTTTCCTCCTGCCATTCTCAAGCCCTGCCCGCTGTGGACAGGAAAGCAGGTAAAAATCAGCCATTTTCTTCTGTCCTTTTCAGTCCAAGAACATTGTCCTTGGCAGGAAAAAACCCAAAACAAACAGAAAAGATCCAACAACCAAGGAACAAGATGAAAGCTAAGAAGTCTGACTCGGGTTTTCTCCCCATTAGCATCAAGCCGAGACCCCAGGCTTCTGTGAGCCTCCTTTCTCTGTTAACCGGCAGTGTTCTTGGTTGCTCCGTGGTGTTCATTGTCTTTACCCACCTTGTCGCCATCTTTTGTACTTATGTTTTAAAAACTTTGAGTGCTCCAGCCTACCCCGTCCTTCTTTTGCTCCCATGGAAATCTTTTTCCCTTCCTTCTTCAGATTTCTATTCTTTAAAGCCTATCTTCTGCCCTGATTTGATTCCTTCTATAGGATGTTAAACTACAAGATGGATGGATGGAGGGACTGAAGATCATGGCAAGTGCGGAGAGCTATGTTCCTTTGAGAGGAGGGATGGGGGAGCAGGGTAGAAGGATGAGGCTGGGGGCTGGGGTGCCGTTTCTGAATGAATTATTCTGAAGATGGAGCATCTTGGAGAGCTGGTCAGGCCCACCGTGCCATCCTGCTCGTATATGGCTGGAATGAAATGGAGGAGGAAAAGGCCAGTGGAGCTAAGGAATTAAGAGGGCAGGTGGCAGGATGGGCATCAGCATGGGTCTCTGAAGGAGATGGCAGGAGATTGAACTGAGAATTAAAGTAACTGAAAAAGTCGGGAGAGTGGTCTGGACCAGGGTGAACATACAGTAACAGCAAGGATGGAAAGAGGCTGTCAGTATAGATTGCAGAGACCTTGGAAGAGGAGGTTAGTGAGATGGTGGTCCGTGGAGCAGTGGTCTGGAGATGGTGGTGGAGAGAGATGGAGTGGGCCCAGGCTGCCTGGGCCTGTGTGTGCAGTGAGAGGAGGCTGAGGGGGAGTGATCTCCCATGAGTGGGGAGGGATGTCTCCCCTGGGGAGAGCCAGGGCCCCTCCCAAAGTAACGGGCAAGTTTGAGGATGTAGGGGAGTTGGTGGCCAGTGGCCAGGGGTTCTTTGGGACCCGGTGGAGTGGGTTAGAACCCAGGTGAAGATTGGAATAGTCCTGGGACTGAGAAGGGCTGAGAACAGGAATGATAACATTTGTGAAGCGCTAGCATGGTTGCTAGCACACAGTAGGTGCTCTGTAACTGAGAGCCCCAGGGGCCCAAAGCACAGACCTTTGCAGCCAGGCCTTTGTTTTACCCTTGGGCCTTGGAGATGGGGGAGTTTCTGGCCCCAAAACAGGATTCGGCTTAACAAGTAGGTTCCAACCCTGGGAAGCTCTTCTTTTCCCACGGGAAGTCATCCATCTTTGTCAGCATTTGTAATGGCTAAAATCCTGTGCCAGAGAGGACAACTGCCTTTGAAAGCTGCATGCAGAGTGGTGCCCTCTGGCCTGGAAGTGAGTGGACATCTCTTTGGTGCAGCCAGACTCTGACTGCAAAGAACGGCCTTGTGTTTGGGAAAGCCAGCACTGGCCTGGCAGCACCTGGCTGGCACACTGGCTCTGTCAGCTGCCTCGGCTGGTTTCCTTTGCCTCCCCGAAACACGGTTTAATATCCCACGTCCTAGAGCAGCTGCTGCTGCCCCCAGAGTGGCCAGTGATTGACCTTGCAGTGAAACGTGTGTTTGGGGAGGACCTTAGTACATGTGCCGTTTGAGAAAGTGCATTCCAATAGTTCTCTGTTCTCCTGCACATTTTAGCCCAGTGCCTGGCACATATGAGAAGCTTATGGACCACCTGATCCCCAGGTGTGATTCACTACTCCTAGTCAGCCCGGCCTCTGCTTTGTATATATAAAGTCCCTGCACCACAGGTCACGGCTTCCAGATCCTGTCCTGGCAGCTCTGCCTCTGAAACCCTCTTTGGTTGGTCTGTCTTCCCTCCCGGTGTGGAAGCTTCTCCCACTGGTGCAGATCATCAGTTCATCTATAACTTTTGTCTGAGATCATTCATTGGCTGGGGCTGCTGCGAGGTCAGCTGGTCTTCCTGAGAGGGGCCAGGTCAGGGCTCAGCCAGGTCCTTCAGTTGCAAGGCACTCTCCCTGAGGGTCAGACTGATGCCCATCCTGTCTCTGAAGCTGGCCAATGTAGCCATCTTTTCAGTTATATTGTGTACACAGCCACAGATGGAGTGACCCAACCCTTTTGAGAGAGGGAGTGGAGAGGATTATGCTTTATTATACCACTGGACCAGAGATTTCTGGCTGGAAGGGTCCTAGGCCAGCTTGTCTAGCCCCCTCATTTTGTTGATAAGATAACCAAGGCCCAGAATGATAGAATGTCCAAGGTCACATGGGTAGGAATTGCCCCAGGTGGGAGTGAGCCTCACCTCTGACTCCAGAGCTAGTGCTCAGGCCACCATCAGAGTGATTGTATCCTTCCTGGCTCTGGCAGCCACTCCTGGACTGCCCACATGGAAGCTGCTTGAGAGGCCCAGGCTTGGCAATAGTGAGTAATGTTCACTTTGTCATTGGAATGTAAGGTACAGGATACTTTCTTAGGCTGTACAGGGTGAGGAGGCAGCATGGCTTGGTTCAGTTAACCTACATAGAATTGGCAGGAAATAAATAAATGGATGTTAGTTGTGGGTAATCCCCTGTGCTCAGGTCCTTGAACAGCACGAAGTCCATGTGTCCTGTTCACCCTTCCCTATGTCGAGCCCTGGAGGTGCCTGCTAGGCTTGGCAGTGAGGCTTGCCCCCACCCTGCACCCCCCAGGGCATGTTAGCTTCAATCTAGAGGAGGACAGTAATGGAACCAGACTTGTCCTAATCAGAGTGAGCCACGCAGGAAAGTCACACACTTCAGACCCTTGGCATTCTTCTGGCTAGTGTTGTGGCATCTGCCCTCTGCACAATTTGAGAAGCGTAGCACACCAGAACGGCTCTGGGCATGGGAGCCTGCCCCCTTTCCTTCTTTTGCCTGGTTTTTTCAGCTACTTGTGTCATTTCCTGGTCTCGTTTGGAATACCTGCTGTCAGTACCATATCCATCATGTGTCACTGAGGAGGAGTCCATGGTGCCTGGTGCCTATCTGGCAGCATGGGATATCCCCTTCCTCAGTCCCTGCATCTCTGCAGTGAAGGAAGGCATGCGCCCCTTCTCAGCTGTGTTCTAGGCCATTATCAGTACAGTGAGAAAATAGCAATTTAATGAAAAGGGGAGAGAGAGAGAGAGAGAGACAGATGGAGAGAGAGAAGGATAAGCTAAGTGCTGGGGGATGGGGGTGTCCAAGCAGAATGGTGATTTAATGAAGACTCTCATGAGAGAGAGAGGTATGAAGTAAATGCTTGTTCAAAGGAGGGTATAATTACACAGGAAGAAAATAGTCATTTAATCAGTTGCAGACAGGTATAAACAAAATAGTCTGGGGTCCACAGGCGTGACATGTCATGCCCAGAATTGGGGTGTGGGGAGCCTGCGTCTAGTTGACTGAGCTCCAATGTGTGTGCAGGCAGGACCAGAATGTGGATATGGCCTCAGGGGCTGGATTGGTCCCAAGTTCAGGAGAGGAAAGATGAGTTGGACAGGGCGCTTCATGAGCTGGAAAGGGGGGTGTATGGTGCAGAGGGGTTTGTGCCATTGGTAGACAACTCTGAGTGCCACTTTGGACCAGGCTGAGCCTGGGAAGTGCCCATGGATCTGGGTCAGGCACTGTGCCACGTGTTGAGAATATACATAAAAGCCAAAGGACATTCGGGAGCTTTGCCCTGGGAAGGATGGTCACAGCTCATGGGGAAGGACCTGACAGGCATCTGATGGTGGTTGCTTTTCTGCTGTCCTGCCTCCTTCCTGCCATGTTTTTGGTCTCCCAAGCCCTCAATTCCCTGTAGTCAGCCTCCGGGTCAGACATTGTGCTGGGAACTGGGGAGGAAGGTGCTTGAGGAGCCTTCCCAATGAGGGGCCTGTGCTCTGCCCTGTGCTTATTTCACACACTGTGGCCCCCCTCAGGGGGTCTGGTCATTATGTGCTGGTTGCTGCTATGTATGTTTTCACCCCCATCCTCCCTCCTTCCTCCTCTGCCCCCCTGGATGCTTACGAACACTTCTAGGTGCAAGTTCAGCCAATATAAGACTCAACCCCACCCACACTGAAAGGGGGAGTTCACCTCTTGGCCCTCCCCCTTCCCCCCCAGTCAGTTGTCCCTCACATCACTTATCTCTCTTTCACTTCCATTTCCTGATCTGCTCTGTGCATTTTTCCCCTTTCCAGTCTCTTCTCACTGATCTATCTGTTCCCACTGTTGTCCAGGAGGTCGTTTTCCTAATAAACACGTCTGACCCTGTCCCTCCCTTTGGTCAGATTACTCCACAAAGCCAGTTCAATGATGGCCTGACATGTAGGGCATTTCCTGCCCATCTCTCTGGCCTTGGTTACCTTGTCTCCTTCATATGCCTGTCCAAGCAGGGGCTTCTTGGGTCTCATTCTGCAACCCCTCCCTGGTCCTTTCCAGAGTGCAGGATAAAAATGAAAGCACCTCCAGTCTCCCAGGGAAGTGTGAATGAGTGGGTGCCTTCCCCCAGCTTTGTTGTGGCTGTGCATCATTGGATAGGGAGCTCTGTCCCCAAACCCTTTGTGTTAGTGGAATGCAGCCTTAGGGGGCACACCTTGAGCCATTTTGGTTCTGGCCTCAGAGGCATGTGCAAGCAGGTTCTGGTTGTAGCTGGACCCCTCGGAGCTCTCCACTTGGAACTGTGGGGAAGTTCCTATGGCCTTTCCTTCTCCTTTCCTGTTCTGTGGCTCTTTGGAAAAGAAAAGCTTTCTTCAGCGTTACTAAAGAACACTGGGCCATTCTTCCCTCTGGACATATTTGAAGGCTGTAATAGTAAGACAGAATTCTCATCTGCTTTGACCACTTCCTGTCTGTCTCCACCTGAAGGGAGCTGCTACCTTTCTTTTAGAATCATTGGCTATAGATAGGGAAGGGACCTTCTTGGCCATCGAGGCCAGGGGCTCATAATCATTTTATTTTGCGTCATCGATGTTTGGCTGTTTGGTGAAGCCTCCAAACCCTTCTAAATCACGTTTGTTATATTTAATGATAGTCACATACTATAGTTACAGACAAGTTAACAAAAAAAAAGGTGTACTATTTTTTTCCCATCCAAGTTTGTGGATCCCCTGAAGCCTGTTCATTGACCCTGCATTAAGAACCCCTGATCTGGAGCAATGCCTTTATTTTCTAGATGATGAGTGCAGGGCAGAGCTGGAATCTCAGGACTTGGCTTGAAGTGCTGACACTGCCATTTACTGTATCTGTGACGAGGCAGCCCGGTCTCTGGGCCTCAGTTTCCTTATGGGATTCATAGCCCCTGTAGCACTCAGTGTTGTTGTAAACTTCGTGGCTGCTTTATTATGGCTGGCAATTGAGCTCCATGAGTTGTGGTTATTTGCCTGTGATCTGGGCAGGAGGCAGACTTGGTCTTGGTTTTTCCCTGTATGGCTGTAATTTAGGGGAAAGTCTTCTGAGGTCTCCTGTAGGAGGCTCAGCACTCTTCTAGACAGGCCAGCCTCCTGACTCCTTTTGGAGTGCTCCCTTCAGGAGTGTTGGCTGAGCCCCATCTGACTGCCAGGCCCCTGGACATACCCCCTGCTGCCTCCTGGCTGCTTCTGGAGGCACACAGCTCATCCAGATGCCTGGTGGGGCCTGGGACACCTTCTCAAAGGTGCAACAGTGAAGCAGCACATCCTGACTTTGAACCTCTGACACGTGCTCCCTGCTCCATTAGGAGCCTTCCTTTTATTTTAGACCTCCTCCTCCCTTGACCTTCCATCTTGGCCATTCACTGACTGGCTCTGGAATCCAGAGTCTGGATGATTGTTCACTCCAGTCCCCTCTTCCCGGGACTGCTTATGGTCTCAAGGCATTGGTTGTGGTGAGAGAGTCACCATTCTCCTTCCTCTCCATTGTCACCTCCAGTCTCTCCTCAGGAAACTCTACTCCTCCAAGATTCAGGATCTCCAAACCTGTCACCCTGTCCAGATCTTGGTGGCTCTCATCCACCTACCCCCAGATACTTCTTTTCCTCCGTCCTCCACAAGCCCAGCACCTGGCTCCCAGGCTCCCGCTCTTCATCTCCTGCTCTTGTACTAGGGGACTTCACCACACATAATGACATTGCCTCATATTTCCTACAGTATTTTACTGGTTCCTATCGCTAAGTTCACCTGGACAGGGATGTTCAGATCCTTAATCCCACTGTTGTGTGTATTAGAATTTTACATGCACGAAATTGAAAGTTCTTTAATCTGATCATAATCTTTGACCATTCTGTCTCTCCCTGTGCCTTACGATCGCTAAGCCCAAGTCAGAGTACAGGATCGAAGGGGTGGATTGTAGAACACCTGAGTGCTGCTACAGTCCCAGGGTATGGGCCCTCTGCCCTGGATGGTGGAGAGAAGATAAGTCATGCGAGTGTTTGCAGATGCTTTTTCTGGTTTTTGTTTGTTTTCTTCTTTCTGGTCTCATCCTCAAGTGCCCTCAGGAAGAAGTAGCTTAGTGGGGATGTCTTGCTAAGTGTTTTTCCTCCGATTGCTTCTCACTGTCCTGGGAGTCAGTGCTTTCAATGATCTTCCACTGTCCTCCATCAGATTTTTAAAAGGAGTCTGCATCCTAACGTTTGTGGCCCCTGGCTGCCATATCTTTTCACGTGGCTAGGAGATCAAACTAATGTCGTTTATGACATCTTGGGGTCTCCCTTCTTCCTGAAGTGGATTTATATGGATTATGTTTATTTTTTAATTTCTTTTTATTATTGTGAACTTGGCATATCAGCAGACATTAGCATTTCCTCACACCAGTAAAAACAGGCAGAGAGGACTACGTAGGAGATGATAAATCTCCCCTCCGGAGCTTTACTGATACTTGTGAAGCTTGGGACAAAAGGAGAGTGAGAGGGAAAGGGAAGGAGGAAGGGAAGAGGGGGAGGGGAGAGGAAGGAAGACGGAGACGCGGAGAGAGAAGCCTGCTCTTTTTTAACCCTTGATTGACGATCTTTTCTTGGTTGTGTTCCTTTCTCATCGCCCTTCCCCCTCACCTTCCATTACCATATGTGCAGTCGCAGCAGACAAACCCACACATCTACCGTATCAGAAGCGCACCTCGAGTCCACCACCTCCTGCCTTTTGGGCCCCCGTCTTGGCTCTTAGGACTTGCTCAGTTTTTCCTTTGGAGTGCTGTACTTGTCTTGGTTGTTCTTCTGGCTCTGCTCACTTTGTTCTGCATTTCCTATAGGTCTTCTTCATTTTATTTGGATCTGTTCCTTGCATCATTTCATATGCCACATAAATTTATATGCCATGATCTGTTTCACCAGTCATCTGCCCAGCTGATACACATCCACTCTGATTCTTTCTTTGTTAAAACAAAATAGTTGCTATAAATATTTTGTGGGTCCTTTCCCTCTTTCTTTGATCTTTTTGCACTCTGAGCCTAACAGTGGTATCACTGAGTCAGAGGGTGTGTGCACGGCTTAGTAACCTTCAGAGTCTGGTTCCCATTGTTGTCCAGCATGGTCGGGCCACCTCTCCACTTCCCCTGCAGAACCACAGTTCTGGGCCTTTTCTCCTTTGGCAGCCCCTTGGTTATCCTTTTTGTTTCCTTTTATTCTCGGACCTTTGAGGATCTCATGGATGTGAAGTATTCTTAAAATTTTTATTTCTCTTATTGCAGGATTTAGAACATTTTCAGTGGGTTCTTTTTTTTTGAAAATTGCTCAAGGGAATGGCTTTTGTTCTAATGTATTTGAATTAATTCCCTGCATGCCTAAGATGTTAGACATTCGTCAGAGAGATTGACCTCAAAGCCCTTTTTTAACTCTAGTTTGACTACTTACTCTTTTATTCTAACTATTGATTTTGTTTGTATAAAAACTTTTCTCTTAAATTCTCTTGAGAATTATCCATCTTATCTCCTGTGATTCTTTCCATCCCTTCTTTGATCAGAAACCTTTTTCATATTCATAGTTGTAAAAATGATCTTTCTACTTTTTAAATGTGTTTATGATGTGACCATTTAATCAGATCTTGGTGTCCACCTGAAGTATTCATGGCATGTGGTGTAAGATACTAGCCAGCTAATATTTCTGCCAGACTGATTTTCAGCTTTTCCAGCAGTTTTAAAATTTCTTTAAGAAATAGTTAAAATGTCCGAGTGTTTGTCTTATTTCCCTTGGGGCAGGCATCAAAACATCATTTAAATAGGTTCCTATGGAGCTTAACTGCATGCCAGTCCTTTTCCTCATTCCCGTTCTAGTTTCTTACTAACTTTGGTCTTTGTGCCGACGAGTCCGAGATCTTGACTGTGCACATACAACTGGTTCAGGAAAGACTCCAGATCATTGACAACTTGCTTCCTGTCTGTTAAAACATAATCCGTTTCAGGTGTGTTGTGCTTTGTCGTTCCCACATCTAGTGGCTCCCAATCCTTTTCTCAAAGAAGTGTTGTGCCATGTAGACATGAGGCTTCTCTCATGCTACGTTGCATGACACGTCCCCTTGATTTCTGATCTCTCTGCCAAGTGTGTGTCTTGAAAGGTGACTGAAGTGAGAAGGGAGTCTGGCTGAGTATGCAGCAGCATGCCTGGAGCAGGCCCTGCAGGCCAGTGATCTGATCCCTTTCTGGGGAGGACAGTACAGCAGTGAAGCCCCTTCTGGGGGCTGACAGTCTACACTCGATAGATGGGAAAGGGGCTGCCAGGCTTCCTCTTGCATTTGTGCTGTCTTTGCTTCTTTATAGGTGGTCTCTACATTGCTAATAAACATAATCCCAGAGAACCACATCCCCTTGAATTTAAATGGGAAGGCAAAAATCAGCGGGAAAGCCTGGATCAAGCAGAGTGCCCGAGCTGCCCCAACTTGGAACTTGGATGCCATGTGCGAGTCCCAGGTATGTTTGTGACTGTTCTTATTTCTCCAGGTCTAGGGGCAAGGCCTCATCTGGAGCAGGTGGATGGGAAATAAAAGAGGACAGGCAGGTAGACAAGCACAAAATCAGGCAGTGATTCTTGAGAGAAAAAGGAGAGTTTGGGCCCAAACTGGTATCAAGTGTTTGATTAAAAAGGAACACAGCTGACATGTCTTTGCCTAAAAGGAAAATACAGTCCTTGTGAAAAAAGGAAAGAGGGGAGTAAGACCTTCATGAAGTAAGTGCCTGTTATGTAGCTGGCCCTGGGCCGAGCGATTTTCAGATAGCTTAGTTGAGCTTCATAAGAGCCTGGTGGTAAGTACTGTTATCCCCATTTAACAGGCAGACAGACAGCAGTTAAGAGACTTTCCCAGGGTCACTGGTAAATCAGTCTCTGAGACAGGATTTGAACTGGTATTGTCCCTGACCCCAGGCTCAGTGTTCTCTACACATTAGCCACCATGTATAGAAACATATGTCTTAGTGCTGCACTTTTGGCTCATCGTTCCTCTGGCACAGGAGATGGGTAGCACAGTAGCCATTTATTAAATGCCTACTGGGTGCTAGACACAGAAGATAGACAAAAATGGAGCCACCCCTCCCCTCATGAGGCTTTTATTCTCTCTGAGGAGACAACACATGCACATCTAAGTATGTGAGCGATATGTGTGGCAGTTATTTTGGGGGCTGGCGGTGTGTGTGTGTGTGTGTGTGTGTGTGTGTGTGTGTGCGCACGCGTGCATGCCCCCATGGTGGGGGTGGGAGGGTAAGGTATGTATGAGAATTCAGGAAGTAGCTCTGTCATTATGGGTAGAGAGATGACTTTGACATTGGGCCTCTGACCCATATTGGTATTGGTGAGCCTCTCAGTGCCTGGGCCCCTCTAGCTCAAAGACCATGTTGTGGGACTGGGTACCTGTCTGGGTGGGTAGTAGGAGTCTCCCTTCCATTTTGTGAGTTGCCTGCCTAATGTCATGTTGTCACCCGCAAGTCCATTGCTGTCACTCCTTTCTTCCTTGTAGGTCATCATCAGAGGAGGGGAGCTGCTCTGTGGGGTCTTGGACAAGGCCCACTATGGCAGCTCTGCCTATGGACTGGTCCACTGCTGTTATGAAGTCTATGGTGGGGAAACAAGTGGCCAAGTGCTCACATGCCTGGCTCGCCTCTTCACAGCCTACCTCCAGCTCTATAAGGGCTTCACCTTGGGTAAGGTCCTGGTACACCTGGAGGCCCAGACTGGATTACAGAAGTAGGCCCTTCACCTTTTGTTGGCGGTGGCTTGGTCCCTTCCTAGTTGGCAGGTGGCTACTTGAACTCTAGTTCTGCTAGTCTGTCCACAGAGGAGGGGCCAAGAAGAAGAGACAGGGCTCCAGTGCTTTAGAGGAGGATGCGAGGTGGGAGTCTTCTCCAGCCATCCTGGTTGACCAGAGAGTGTTTGTTCAATCTGAGTCACCTAACACTGACAGAGGCAGTCAGAGCTTCTCTAGCCAATGAGATGCTTCTTTCCACTTTGATTTACTTGGGGTCTAAAAGCCTCTGGCTTCCCAGGAATTTCTTTGAACAATTTGAGAAATAATTTTTCAAACTCAATAGATTTTGTTTGCTTTTCAGCTCAGAGCCAGAAATGGGGCCCTTGCATGTGTTTTAGTTGGTGGTGTTTTGTATCAGAGGCAGGAAATGCAGTGGATAATGTGTGGTCAGGGGTCCACTTGCTTTTCTTGAACCTGACAGTTTCTCCTGTGCCCTTTCACCCCTCCTGCTTCCCAGCGAAGGGGACGGCTCATGTCCCCTCTGTGAATGGACTTGGAGCGGGTTGCCCTCAGTCTGGAGCCAGGATCGGATCCTTGGCAGCCTTGGCCCTGGCCACCATCTTGTTCCCTGGCCTAGCTTCCTGCTCCCTTTTATTATTTCTTCCCACATTAGGTGTATCTTTTTAGAGCAGGAACTGTCACATCTGTGTATGTGTGTGTCCCCAACACTTAACCCAGGGCCTGCACCCTCAGATCAGCCCCTCAGTTACACTCTCCCCACCTTGTTTTGTCCACCTTACCTGTAGGCGTGGAAGACATTCTGGTCAGACCACAGGCAGATGCCAAGAGGCGGACGGTCATGGAAGAATCCTCTCACTGCGGCTCCCGAGTAAGGCAGCTTTTGGAGGGTGGGGGGTCATGGCCAGCTGCCCTTTCCCTGCCCACACGTGGGACTGACCCACCTGCTTTTCTCGCTGCAGGCTGTCAGGGCTGCCTTTAATCTCCCTGACACAGCCTCATGCGAAGACATGCAGACAAAGTGGCAAGATGCCCATCTCAGCAAAGACCCGAGGGACTTCAACATGGTTGATCTCAAGTTCAAGGAGGAAGTAAATCATTACAGCAATGAAATTAACAAGGTCAGTGCAGGCCCCCTCTGCCCAGTGTGGGCCGTGCATATGGCACTCCTTGGCTTGGCTGCCTGCTCTCAGAAAGGGATTTTCTCTCTTTGCAGCAGTTATTAGGGGCCTACTATGTAAAGGTCACCATGCTGGAGCTGGGGTCACAAAGGCAAAGCCCCTGGGAGATAAGAGGAGGAGTAGGGAGATAAGGCGAGCCCACTGGCATGGGGGAGGGGGGCCTGAAATAGTTGCCTGAAGTCTGCTGCTTTTGAAAAAGCTGTGGGCAAAGTCTGTTTGTTCATTGATCTCATTTCACAGGTACATTCTGAGGATTCTTTTGGCAAATTAATGAGCAAATGTCTGAATAAAATGTATGCCTGTGTGGGGGTGAGAGATGTGAGCTGCCGTGCCTTTGGCCTGCATAGCCCACCAAAGGCACTTGACCCCACCTGCCCCAGGCCTCACCCCTTCGTGGGCTTCCCAGGTTGCTTTGCTGGCAGGCGAAAGACTGAAGAGAAGAGGGGATGCCGGGGACAAGCTCACCCTGCGGGGGGAAGCTCTGACCTTGGACACTCTGTCTTAGGGGTCTTGGGGTCTGGGGTCTGGCCTGGGTCTATCAGTTGTTCCAAGTTTGTCTTTGTCACACACGCATATACTCCCCCACTCCTCCCAGAACCTCCCTTTCTGCCTTTCCTATGTCTGCAGACTTCCAGTCTTTCCAGTAAAGGGATTTCAGGCTGTATATGGGAGAAGTTTGGCCAGAGGAGCAGGAGTGCTCGGCCCCTTGGAAAGCTCATGATGGCCAAGGATTGTAGCGTTTTTCTGCACACCTACTATCATCTTCAGCTAACCCTCCAAGTGTTCTCTGGAGCCTGACTCCTAAAATCTTTCCCTGGCTTTGTTCCTTGTTTTTCTAGAGTTTGAATGTGGACTCACTGTAACTTTAAGGCCTCAGGCCTCTGCTTCTTCCCTCAGCTCAGGCACAAGCCCTCCCTTGCACCATCACTTTGGGAAAGATGCCCAGGGAGGATCTCATTTGGGATTGACAGTGTCAGCCTACTGGCCTCTCCCCTCAGCCACTGCGCAGATATACTGTCTTCCCCCCTCCACTTTTCTTTCTTTTTTTAAATAGTATCTTAGTTTTCCAATTTTTGACATTCTTTTTTTTAAATGATGAGTTCCAGATTTTTATCCTTCCCCCTTCTGAAAATGGTAAGCAATTGAATATAGATTATATATGTGTAATCATGCAAGACTTATTTACAGAAAAAACAGAAAAAAATCTCTGAAAAAAAGAGAAAATAGTCTGCTTTCATTTGCATTCAAGTTTCCATTAGTTGTTTCTGTGGAAGTGGATAACATGTTCCATCTTGAGTCCTTTGGAATTGTCTTAGATGATCATATTGTCGGTCATTCAGAGCTGATCATTGCACAATGTTGCTGTTACTGTGTACAGTGTTCTGGTTCTGTCCTCCTCTTCATTTTTCATCTTCATTGTCTTTATTAATAGCAAATGAACTGGTTACACAGCTTAAAACACACCCACACCCATGTATACTTATACCAGCACATACATCTGCATCTGTATGTGTATACATACATACCCACATACATCTATACACAAATACATACCTGCATCTATATGCGCGCACACACACATGTGTTGGTGATAAGTAGGGTGGAGTGTAATGGCCTTGGACATAGAAGAAACAGTTTGGAGTGGGTGGTTTTGCAGCCTTGGCCAGCCAGCCTTGGCCAGTATTGCTCTGGGTTTCACCTGCTGGGCCTGCTGATCAGCCTGCCCTCTAGGGACCCTCTTCCTTATTCTCCTCCTCCCTTTTCCTTTGGCCACTTTTTGACCATTGCAGGACAGAGAATACCCCAGCTAGCCCTGTTGTTCGTAGCTCTGGTTACAGACTTGCTAGGGAGGAAGGCAGTCGGCCTCCTCCAGCATGGGTCAGGAGTGTTGGTGCCAGGCCTGGGGCTTATGTTTTCTCTGTTCATCTTGGGTTACCCTGACCATCTTTTTACCCTGCCTAGGCCTGCATGCCCTTCGGTCTCCACAGAGGCTTCCCAGAAAATAACCTGCAGATGATGGTACAATCTGGAGCCAAAGGATCTACTGTCAACACAATGCAGGTCTGACCCAGGGCTTGTCCAAACTCCATTGGTATGGTGCCTCTTGTGTCCTGTAACCATAGACCTAAGGGGGACTTCAGTATTCTCGGAAAGTCTTGTCTTCCCTCTTCAGCTCTGTCACATGTCTCACATCCCTGGGTTTGCTTGTGCCCCACAGATTTCCTGTCTACTTGGTCAGATCGAACTGGAAGGGAGAAGGCCCCCACTGATGCCTTCTGGGAAGTCACTGCCCTGCTTTGAACCTTATGAAGTCACTCCCCGATCTGGAGGCTTTGTCACCGGCAGGTTCCTCACAGGCATCAGACCTCCTGTAGGTGCTTTCAGGTTTCTGTTTCAGGGACTCTCCTCCTTGTTCTTTGTACCTTTCATGCTAGTTATTTTGAAAATGGGTGACTCCCTGCTTGCATGGGGATGTGCTGAGAGGATTCTGAGTATGAACAGTGAGCTAAAAGATTCCAGGAGGTTAGCGGCCCCTCTGTTTTAAAGTCCCCTTGGTGAGCAGGTGGTCTGGGTTAAAATGCTGACTGATGAAGGGAATGCATTTCCCCATGACCAAGAGAAAAGCCCTCAGATTGTTTAATATGCTTGGCCATGCATCATCACGATGCTATCTAAGGGAAAGGTCATGAGTAGTGATGAATATCACTTCATTGCTAGAGAAGCAGGCTAAACTACCCTCTCACCCCATTCCTACCAACTAGTAGGACTAAAAGGTGCACATGGAGGGGACTGTGGGAATCCCGTCCTCTCTGAGCCATACAGAAAGAAAAACAGAGCTCTTAGGACTGACCCATGGCCAGCATTCAAGGAAGCTTGGGTTTGTCTTTGATCTGCTTCTGTCACCCTTTCACCTTCTTCTGCCTGTGATCCAGGCTGAGATGAAGCCGGGGGAGGGGAGAATCATTTCCACCTTTACCCTTTGTGGGCATGGACTTTGGGTGACTAGTTGTTTTTCCCTGTAGTCTGGTATTTGACTGGAATGATGACCTTTATAGCTATTTCTACTTACATCCAACAGAGCCAAGGGTTGGATCCCTTGGTTCCATTTCATGACCACAGCCTGTCTTTTGGTCCCAGCCATAACACTGTAGAGTGGGCCCTGGCCAAAGATCATGGAAGACCCCATGTAACATTCATGACCAACTGGTACCCTTATTTTCCCATAGGAATTCTTCTTTCATTGCATGGCTGGGAGAGAAGGTCTGGTAGATACAGCTGTCAAAACAAGTCGATCAGGGTACCTGCAGAGGTAAGAGAACAAAGGGGACACCTGCCTGTGAAGGCCTTTGGGGGAAATCCCTGGATTTAGTCAGAAGAGACCCTGTTTGAGTACCTGCTCAGACACTTTCCAGAGAGGGAGATTTGCCCCTGTCACACTCCAGCCACTGTTACTGTATGAACATGGATAAATCATCTAACCTCTCTGAGCCTAAGTCTCACTGCTGTGGGCTCCCCCACTCCCAGATTTGTGGTTGGAAGAGAGTCTACTTTGTAAACCTCAAAGGGCCCCATACATAGAAACCAGGAGTTCAGACAGTGAGCTCATTTGTGATCTCTTGTGTCCTCTAAGGGCTAAGCATCCAGAAGGATAGAATGATAGGCTTTGTCACCATACTGTAGATTGCTTGTTTCATTAACTGAGGCAGACCAAGGTCTCCTGCTGCCAATCCGTGCTCTTGACTCCGTGATCTCTAAGTCAGAGGGCAACACTCTCTCCTGTGAGAGGGAAGTCATTTCCCCTGACCCACAGCACTGATTTCCTCACCCATATTGGGTGATGGCTATCCAGGCTGTTGTCTCAGGGTTAGCTGCTTTTTAGGCTGAAGCCCTGTTTGGCTGTCTGAGTGGCCTGCCTTCAGTCCTGAGGAAGGAGTAGTAACCTGACCTGCTTGTGGGAAGCCCAGGGAGCCCAGGCTGGCCTCTTGGATGTGCTGCCTTGTGGGTAGGGCTCTGGCTTTAGCCTTTTCTCCTCCCCATGCCCAGGGGAACCAATGTTGTGGGTTATGGGAAATGGCTTCCCTTCTTGGAGGAGAGCACCAAGAGGAGCAGGCCACATGAGAGACTCTGCCCTCTGTGCTTGCACCCAGTGTGTTTTAAGGCTGCAGAGCCCTTGGAGATGTGGCTGTGTGAACAAGTCAGGGGTTAAGAGGGTAACAGCCATGATGCATGTAAGGCCTCCCAGAGGACCCATGTTTGTGCCCCCGTGGTGGTACTGTACCTACATCGGTCCTCAGAGACCCCCTTCCTGGCAGCTGTGGAGGGAAGGAGAAGCCTGAACCCCACACTTTTTGTTGACTTTTTCTTTTTAAAAATTTTAGCTTATTTTTATTTTATTTTTTAATTTTGAAATTCATTTGCATTTTAATTCCAGTTCCAGATTCTCCCCCTCCCTTCTCCTCCCTTCATGAAGACAAGAACCACAAAACCCATTACAGATACTGGGAGGTGTGCAGGACCGGCATTCATGCTAGCCACTTCCGAAGAGAGAGAGAAAACGTTCCCTCTCTGGAGGTGGAGCTTATTGTTCCATCCCACTTATTTTTAAATACACCCAGGTCTTCATTTACACTCCCAAATTAGACTCCATGGACCTTGTAGTCTGGTTGAATGGGTAGGACACAGACCTGACAGAGGAGCTAAGTCTATCATGGGCATGGTTCACTGAGCCAAATGGGTGACTCCTGAGAGCAGGCACCAGATGTTGTGCCTTGGGTTTGGGGATGTTGAGACCAGCTTTCTTGTACCTTCTTCTAAAACTTGGCTTCTGCCACCCTTGCCAGTCAGCCCTGTCCAGTCGGAGAGGGGTGACCCCGACCGTTCCTGCCTCTCTCCTCTGCCTTCTCTCCTGCTTCCACAGCATCTCTTCCATCTGCCTCACTCTTCTCCAGCTGTGTTGCTTGGCCCAGATTCTCCTCTTCTTTACCCTGGGCTATTGCAATAGCTAACTGGGTTTCCTGCCTCCCTGAAGATCTCAGCATCCCCCCCACCCTGCTGCTCTGACCCACACCCAGATCGACTCAATCACAGACACCCAGATATTCTTAAACACTCAGAAGTACAAATACTCCAAGATATCAGCCAGATCACTTAACCTCTCTGTAACATGAGGGCGTTAGACTTGGAACATCTCCAAGATTGCTTCCAGCTGTAAAAATGCTACAGTCTGTGAACTGTCCTATCCCCTCTCTATGCACTCCAGAGATTGTGGCAGGCCTCAGATGTTAGGCAAAGGGGAGTCGCTGAAGGTTTGGACAGAGGAAAGGTGGCAGAAGCAGTGGTTTGGGAAGGTCCCAAACCTTATGGTTCCTCTCATACATGGGAGGGACAGAGCCTGGCGGGGAGTGGGGCTGGGCAGTGACCAGTGAGGATGAAGATTCTGTGCAGGTCTAGGTCAGCACTGAAGAAGGTTAGGAATGGAAGGGAGCCGAGAGGCAGAAGCCACAGACCGATGGCACTGTCAGCACAGACCGATGGCACTGTCAGCACAGACCAGGGGCTTAGAAAGGGTGCTTTCTAACTGTCAGGACGGGATGAATTCGGTATTGTTTGGGATGATGGGAGGACAGCCAGATAGAAACGTGCCCAGTAGTTTGAACTCTCCAGGGAGAGAGCAGCAGGCCCGAAGCGCAGAGCTGAGGACTCAGTTGGCAGGAGGAAGAGAAGAGAAGGCCGCGAATGATGATGATGCCCGAAGCGGTCCAAGAGCCCCCCGGGGATCCCCAGCAAATCTGTCTGAGGCTGGGGGAGGGTGGAGTTTCCCAGAGAAAGGCTCTTCATCCTAGTCCCTCCAGAGCAGAGAGCAGATGAGGGCTGGGAAAAAGCCACTGGATCTGGACTTTGGAAATGCCCATTTCCCTTTCAAATGTGAATTCCTTGTGTCTAAGATGGGTCAGAAGAGTCAGACTGGACAAGTTTAGAGCTCTCCAGGGCACAGATACACCGGCTTTGCCCTGAGTCTCTTGTGGATCCAGAGAACATTGGTCTCTGGAGGATCATGAAAGAACATGCAGCTTCCTCAGCAGCTGTGATGGGGAGGGGGAGGGGAACAAACTGCACATCTGGTCACTGGCAGCCACAGCTCTTGGTTCTGTGGCTGCTCCACTCCTCCGAGAAGAGCTCCCTGCAGCCAGGCGGGGCAGCCCAGCTTTGTCCTGTGCTAGGAGATGATGGGCTCGTGGTGTTGGACATGAGGCTGGTTTTCCTTTTTAATTAAAAATTTGCCTTCCCTCTCTCCTGCCTCTTCTCCCTCTCCCTCAGCTGAGAAACAAAGAACAGAAATCTAGTTATTAAGCATGTCTGTCAGATAAAGCAGTCAGCCCCTCCAAAAGTGTCTTCATCTGTACCTTCCCCAGAGTCCATCACCTCTGCATGGAGGAGGGTGGCACGTTGGCATCAGTCCTCTGGGATGGTGGGGAGTTATTGTGTTGATCAGAATCCCTAAGTTTTTCAAAGTTGTTTCTCTGCAGTATTCCTTTTATTTTACAAATTACATATATTTATGTTAACAAATCATGCGTTCATAATATATATAGTTAATTTATGTGTGATGCATTAATAAATTATGTATATTTTGTAAATCCTAGTTCTTCATTAGTTCGTGCAAGTCTTCCCAGGTTTTTCTGAAGCTGCTTCCTCCGTCATTTCATCAAGCATTTCCTTTAATTATCTGATAAGCTGATTTCAAGCTTCACCAGGCCTGTCACAGCAGCACCTCTGGGCAGAGCTGGCTTCCTTCCTAACCCTCCTGATGCGTTCCCCTGCCCTTTGAACTCTGGTCCAAACCCGAGCACGCCTCTGTTTGCAGGTGTATCATCAAACACCTGGAGGGGCTGGTGGTCCAGTATGACCTCACTGTGCGGGACAGCGATGGTAGTGTGGTCCAGTTTCTCTATGGGGAGGATGGACTGGATATCCCCAAGACGCAGTTCCTGCAGCCCAAGCAATTTCCTTTCCTCCTCAGCAACTATGAGGTAAGGTGCTTTTCATCACCATGGTGTGGGAGTGGGGAGCAGGATGGGAATTTTGTGTCTCTGACGGGGAAGAGCACGGCAGACAGCATCTCTCACTGGGAAGGGAGGTGGCTAGACACTCAAGAGGGTCCCATGCCCTGGAGCTAGAAGGATCTTAAGGGGGTTGGGAGACCCAGAGAGATGGAGCTCTTGCCCACAGCTGCCCAAGTGAGTGACGGAACCAGGTGTCAAGCCCAGGGCCTTGACTACAGATACAGGATCCTCCCTTGTGTAGCCTCATTGTTTTTGGGCCATGTCAGTAACAGAAGAGACCCTATCATAGAATAATGGTGGTGGTCACACTTTGCCTCTGCCTGTGGCACCTTAAGCTTTTCAGGATGTTTTATATCTCTGTAGACCTGTATCTGTCTAGATTCATAGATATAGCTATATGGGACAACTAGGTGGGGCAGTGAAAAGCGCTCTGGGCCTCAAGTCAGGAAGACCCGACTTCAAATCCAGCTTCAGGCACTTCCTTGCCATGTGACTCTGGACAAGTTACTTAGCCTCTATTTGCCTGTTTCTTCCACTATAAAATGGGGATCATAGCAGCACCTACTTCCCAGGCTTGTTGTGAGGATTGAAATGGACAGAGTTAATAAGTCACAGGCAAAATTCAATTAGGAATTTCGAGAGCATCATTTATTAGCCAGGCTGGCGGCTGCCTCATGGAGAGACCCCGAGGAGACAGCCCCTAACTAAGATGGGTGAGTGCATTTTAAGCATTTCGGCCCTACTCGGTACAGCCTTGCGGTTTCCACAACAAACAGAGTTCTGACAGAGCAAGAGCGGGGCTTGTTGCTACGCAAGAACCCCCAAACAGAAAGTGATTGTCAGGGTGCTACTAGGCAAAGGACCCCAACAGAGGAGAGGTGCCAGGAGAGGTACCCAATGAAAGACTGGTTGTCATAGTTGTCAGAAAGGGGGGGTACTCAGCAGAAGGTGGTTACCTGGCTAACATTAGGGGGGCACAGGTGTTTACCATGCAAATGGACTAAACAAGAAATGACTGCTAACAGTTCATCAGATATTAAACCAAAGGGGAATAACATTTTGACAGGGGCCCAACAACAGAAAACCTGCTACTAGGCAGATTATCCAACCGTGCTCAGTAACCTAACAGATATCTCTCAGCCTAGGGGCCCAGGGAGGAATAATGTCCACTTAAGGGATCATATGAGTTCTAAAGAATTTAGTCAGCCCAGTACCTGGCACGTAGTAGGTGATTTACAAATGCTTTTGCCCTTATTATCCCTTCCCTTGACTTGATCCTCATGACAATTCTTTGAGACAAGAAAAATAGTTTTCATCCCATTTTACACGTGACATGATAGTAACAGCTTACATTTCCAAAGCAATGTCATTGTAAAGTGCTTTCCCTGCCATTATCCCCATTTTATAGATATTTGATTTATCACGCAACCTGTCCATGACCATGCAGCCCTAAGAAGCCCCTCCTTCCACAGGAAGCTCTTCCCTGACCTCATTGTTGCCTCTGAGGCTGCCTCCCCCAACCCCCCATTTATCCCATCTCCCTCCTGTTTGTGCCCTGGGAGCTTCTTGAGGGTGGGTACTGTTTGTGAGAGCACTTAGCTCAGCTCCTGGCACAAAGGAGACGCTTAAGAAATGCTGCTTGATTTGAGTGGTTAACTTGTCTGAGGCAAGGCTCAGCTTTGGCTCTCCAGACTTCCAGCCCAGCTTTCTGTGCCAGGTAGGAGCTCTTAGTTCTTGGACTGACAGCAGCTCCAGGTCAGGAAAGGAGGTCTCTGTGGGAGGTGTTGACTGCCCCCTGCTCCTTATCATCCCTCCTCTGTGGCCCCACCTGCCTCCCAGCTCCAGTTTGGGCAGAGGGCCAGGGGCGTTTTTGTCTCAGGAAGGGCTGACTATGAGGGACCAAGGCAGCCTCCACCAAGGACTCAGTCTGTTGTTGTTTCTGCAAAATAAATGGGAGATAATTGTGGGGGGGGGGTGACAGGTTGTTATATCTGCAAAATAAATGGGAGGTACTTGTGAGGAGGTGGGACAAGTTAGGAAAGGCTTCATGTGAGAGGGGTCTGAAGCTTGAGCTCTCTAAGAAATGGCTGTGGCGAGGGAGAGCATCCCAGGCATCGGGGGCAGGCACCAAGAAGTACTTTCTGTGCCGTGGGCATAAGATGGGACCTCAGGGACCAGTCCAGACCATGGAAATGGATGTGTCAAAGGTGGGTCCTGAACTCTTGTCCTCTGACTCCAGCCAGGGTCAGTGGTCCTTCTACAACCTTCCCATGTTGTTGGCAGCAGAGCTGGAATTCCAGTCTCGGGTCCTGGGTCCAGATCCAGCTTGCATTCTGTTACCTGATAGGAGTCAGAGGCCTAAAGGCCTGTAAGACATCTGAGGAGGGGGCATCACTTGCAGTTGTCCAGAGGTTATCACATTTTGGTTCACTGGACTTGCTTTTCTAGGCGATACGGAAATCAAAGCATCTGGATGAAGTTTTGTCCAAAATGGACCCCGCGCAGGCCCACCAGCATGCCAAAGCCCTCCGGAAGTGGCGCGCCAAGCATCCTCCCACCTGCCCCAGACAGGGGGCCTTTCTCAGCTATTCCCAGAAAGTCCAGGCAGCTGTCCAGGCCCTGAACCTCACTGGGGGGAGCCAGAATGGTCGAGGACCCAACGCACAGAAGGTGAACAGTCCCCGCAGGGCACAGGCCAGCCCATTCTAGGGCTCAAAGGAACCTGAGGCTATCTGGTTCAGTCCCTTTGATTTACAGATGAGGAAACTGAGGTCCAGGGAAGTCATCCCGCCACTAAGTGCCAGAGATGGAATTTGAATCCCACCTGTCCTCCCAGGGCTGTCTTCCACTCCCCAACACTGCGTCTTGTGTGTGGAAGATGTTCATGCTTTGGGGCTGGACTCTTACCAACACTATCACCTTAACATTTTAAAATCGTTCTAATGGTAGTTTATGTTTGTAGAGTTTTACAGTCACACTGCTAGTTTGCTTTTAATGTCCTCCTATTACAAGGAAAAGCTTCCCAAGCACACGCGCGCACACACACACACACACACACTCTCTCTCTCTCACACTATCTCTCTTCCCCCCTCCCCCACACACCTGGGCTCATGTGGGGCAGATTTGGCCTTTGAGGCTCCCCCCAGCTTTGACATTCTGAGATATAGTAGCCCGAGAGGAAGCAGTGGCAGAGATTATTAATCCCACTTTCCCAGTGGAGGCATTGCAGCCCAGAGGAGTGCTGGAATTTGCCATACCCCCCTCACCCCCGAGGTCACACAGTAAGTAAGGGAGTGCAGAGCTGGCACTAGGCTCCTGTACAACTGTGCAGCCTTGTCATCCGTTGTGGAGAAGGTGGAAATGAGTGGGCAGTCCTACCTGGTGCCTAGGATAGGGGCATTGAGAGGGTCCATGAATTCTCCAAGCAGTGCTCTCCAGGGCTTGCCTTTTAGATGGTGGCTTTATAATCTGTTCTCTGTTCCAGATATTAAAAATGTGGTCTGAGTTAGATGAGAAGAGCCAGAGGAAGTATGTGAAGAGAACTCTCCGTTGCCCCGATCCCAGCCTGGGCGTCTGGCGTCCAGATATCCACTTTGCATCTGTGTCAGAAACATTTGAAAGCCAGGTTGATGCGTACGCTCAGGAGTGGGCAGCTCAGGCTGAAAGGAACTATGAAAAATCAGAACTTTCTCTTGATAGGTAATAGTTTGGGAGTGGATCACAGGAGGGGCTAGGGTGGAGGGACGGAGGGAAGATGTGTGAGTGGCATCGATAGTCTTTCTGCATGAAGATCCGAGAGAGCAGGGTCCAAAGAAGCTGGGTCAGGCCTCTGGGGCAAGCATTTGGAGGAGACAGTAGGGAGTGAGACTGGGAGTTCCTCTGTAATTGAAGACTAGAGGCTGGTGCTGGGCTGTAGTTGGGTGTGGCGTCCCCCAGAGGCCTGCAGCTTTGACCCAGGAAGCCACTTGCTGCCATTTTCACCTCCCTGGGCCTCCCCTTCAGCGGAAAAACAAGGAACTTGGTCATCATGTTCTCCTTCAGAAAAGGCCCAGGTTTGGGGCCTTGCAGCTGATAACCGGCATGGAGACTTTGGAGAGGCCCAGAGAGCAGACACTATAATGAACTCAGCATGGGCCTTAGCTGGCCCAGGGGTCTTCCATTCCCCTCTTCATCTCAGTAATGGAGAAGAGAGAAAATGGTGGTGAGGCATCTTCTGGGTGAACATTTTTGCTGGGCCAATTTTCTGATTTCATTGATGCGAGGAAACTCCCTCCACCAGTGCAATCGGCATCTCTGTGCTCCTAGCGTTCTGACGGAGGCATCCAGTGGATTTATCTGGGGTCCGAGGCAGGACCTGACACCAGGTATTCGGGATTCCAGGGTCAGCTTTAGCTGGCACGTGTGCCCGGCTAGTTTTCCAGTGAACTGAAGTCCCTTAAGATGCATTGAGAGGTATTTGGTTTAGACCCAAGGTATTTCTGCTCCCCTCCTGGGAATATGTCACTCATAAAATAGCATCCACCCTGCCTGCTGTAACAGACCATGTTCCCTCCCCTTTACTTCTCCAGAGGCTCATCCTGTAAGAACATTCAGTTTGGGGGACCTGACAGGTATCATAAGGAGCAGTGGTTTCCAGGACACAGCTGCCAGTGCGAGGCCCACAGCCTGCTCTCCTTGCTTCTCCTTTCTCTCCTCTCCCTGTCCCACAGGGGCTAGCAGGACCCATGGCCTTTTCACCAGCTTCTTCCTCTCCCAGAGGGCCAGAGGGAGCAGAACCGTTCAGTTTGCAAATAGCTTGTTTCCTGGAAACAAGGCAGGGATCTTTGGCTGCCTGAAGAAGCCATTAGCTGCCTTCCTCAGGGAGCCCGGAGCTAGCTCTTTTCAAAGCAGGAATTAAGGAATTATAATCCTATAATAATCCACCAGGATTAAGCCCATAAGTGCCCAGGGCAGAGGAAGCACTAACTCCAGTTTTGTCCCTCAGGTGTATTCAGATGCTTTTGGATGTCAGTTATTTTAGCCAGCTGGGCACAAGGCTAATCTGATCTAGGAAAAATTTGGATCTAAATAAGTTCTTTCCATTTTTTTTTTTTTAACTTTCTCAACACTAGTTCACAGAAACTAGTTTGACAAAGGCTTGTCTAGTTGATGTCCTCAGAGGACTTTCTTTGCTAGTTAAGAGTGTTTGTAATTAAGATAATATGTACTCTGACTGCTTCTCAGGTGGGGAGCCAGATTACTTTGCACTTAAGAGGACGGACAGGTCTTATCTTACTTTTCCCGCATTTAGCAGACCCTTTGTGGACAGCACTTTCAGCCTGAGTGTAGCCCCTGCCCACATTTCCCTAAATTCTGAATGAGTTGGATCCAGATGAGTAAAGTTGGAATGTTGCATTTGGGTTTCTGAGCCCTGGTGATAGACCAGGTGCTCCAGGGACGGAGACATTGACAGCATCTCCTGAGTGGCTTACAGGGGTCCAGATGGCCTGGGGAGATGGGCAGGATTTTCAAGGTTATTAAGTGCCATTACCTAGCTCCTGCCCTAGAGGAGATTCCATTCTTATCATGGGAGACAACACAAAACTATATGGTTATATCAGATGGGGAGACCTGTGCATCTGGGTGAGGTTAGATCAGGAAGGGGCTAGATGCAGGAAAAGGGAGGCTGTCCTTGAGCAGACCTTTGAAGGAAAGGAGGGTTACTGAAGCAGGGTCCTGGCACTGGCATCGGGAGCCTCCGTGACTCAGTGCCTGACAGTGTCTTGAGGGAAGCTATGAAGATAGGAAGGGTTGTGATGTCTGTTTCATGCCCGTGGTGCAGTATAGGGAAAGGCTGCACCTCTGGGACTGGGGGTGGGGCTCTCTGGGGTCTGTCTCCTGACTGCCCTCATCCCTTTTACCCCAGGTTGAGGACCTTGCTCCATCTGAAGTGGCAGCGGGCGCTGTGTGACCCAGGAGAAGCGGTGGGCCTCCTGGCTGCCCAGAGCATTGGAGAGCCTTCCACACAGATGACCCTGAACACTTTCCACTTTGCGGGCAGAGGAGAGATGAATGTCACGCTGGGAATCCCGAGGTAAGAGGCATGTGGTGCTTACCAAAGGGAATGAGAGGAAGCTGGAGGTGAGGGGGCTTTGGTCCTTCTGAGACTCCCCTCGACTTCTGGAGCTCATGGGCACCATCCCCCAACCTGTAGCCCTATCTGCTATCCTGGAGGGGGCCTAGGGCAACTCTGCTTTGTTGTATAGCTGCTGTTACCTTGACCTGCATGTGGATTCCTGTGGGGTGGAGGTAACCGCCTGTGCACTCTTGGGAGAGGTGGAGGTGGGGCTGGTTTCTTTGGTGTCCCTCTCTGTGTGTGACAGGATGGGCCTCTGCTTCTTTATCTGCTAGGCACTGCAATGTGCTAGGGCTTTTGGTGAGATAACAGTGCCTTCCTGGCTGTCCCTTCTAACAGCACACTCCAGATACAGCCAGAGATGCACAGTGGTGGCCCTGGCCCCCAGCAGCCCCAGGCCCTGCCCTGACCAGAAGGAGGCAGGTGTGCCTTTGTTAAGGCTAAATGTTGTTAGTGGACGTCAGCTGGGGCTAAGCCTTCACTTTCGTGTTTGTAGACTTGGGCTACCCCTACCTTTGTTGGCATGGGATTTTAGCCATGAGCATGTGACCCAGAGCTCAGAGCTCCTGTCCATCGTCCAGCTTCCTCTGGAGGTGACCTTGGCGTTGGCCATACAGTACTGAGCCCAGCAAGTACAAAGTGATGTCTAACCTGGGGGGAGCTGGGTCTGAGAAGAGCCTTGAAGGAAGGTGGAGCTCCCAAAGGTGAAAGTGATGAGGGAATAGTCATGGACCAGTGCTGCCAGGGAGCAACCCTGTCCTTGTTGCCTGCCATGTGCCCAGCACCGTTAGACCCTGGGTAGGGCTTAGATTCCGTTGGGGGATGTGTGCCCGTAAGTCTTCACTCTACTCCCCCCATTTGCTGATCTGGTTGCCCCACTCAACCTGCTCAGTGGGCTCCAGGGGCTCCTGATTACCCCTGGGGTCACCTAGGAACTCCTGGGCTTTTCTCTTTCCAGTCTTTTGACATTTTGCTCCCAGTCTCTGTGATCCAGGAATGATGGCTTGCTCATACCCGTGCCTGGAATTCTCTGGCCCATCATCTCTGCTGCCAGCCCCTTGGTTACCCTCCATCTGTTGTGTGTGTGGATGGCTTATGTGCACCTGTATACTAGATGTCTGCTGCTGGAGGGCAGAGCCTCATTGGCACTTAGCAGAATGCCCAAATTGTAGTGAGCATTTAATAAATGCATATTGGCTGATGGGAAGGATCAGAAAAGGCTTCAGGGAGAAGATATTGCTTAAACAGATTTTTGTGGGGCTTTTGGGAGAGGCAGTTGGGATTAAGTGACTTGCCAAGGGTCACACAGCCAGTAAGTATCGTGTCTGAGGTCAGATTTGAACTCGGGTTCTCCTGACTCCAGAACAGTGTTCTTATCCAGGGCACTTCCTAGCTGCCCCTTGAGCAGGGCACTTCTCCAGAAGCGACAACCGACGTCCTCTCATTGTCCCACAGCGCTCAGGCCCAGCCCTCCCCCTCTCTTTCAGGTTGAGGGAGATCCTCATGGTGGCCAGCTCAAACATCAAGACGCCCATGATGAGCGTCCCCGTGCTCAACACCAGGAGGGCCTTGAAGCGAGTCCGGAGCCTGAAGAAGCAGCTGACCAGAGTGTGCTTGGGAGAGGTACCTGCCTGGGGACTGGGGCAGGCGCTCGTCTTAATGGTCTGACAGAAGACCTGGGCAGGTTTGCTACCTTGATCCGGCCATGGGTTTCACACCATGGTACATACTTAGCAAATCAGACTCTGAGGATCAGGGGACGTATTGGCTTCTTAAGTAATGATGGGTCAGGCAGCAGCTGGACAGCCAGCTTCAGAGGCAGGAAGAGCTCTCCCAGCAGCGTGGGCAGCCAGTGGGACAGGTGAAGCCACTGAACCAGGTCCTACAACTCTCTCCCCTCCTGGGCATTACCTCCGTCACAGAGGGTTTCCCTTCCTGCCCAGCTGTGGTGGGGGTTCCAGATGCTATTGGGGTGTGCTGGGTGCCTATAGCAGGGGATGCACGGCCAGGGAGGGAGGGTGGGAGAGGCACCTGGTGTGATCAGTGCGGCCTTGTCCCTCCAAAGGCCTGGTCTAGCATATGTCTTTCTTTTGATTTGATGGCAGGTACTGCAGAAAGTGGATGTCCAGGAGTCCTTCTGCATGGAAGGGAAGAAAGATAAATTTCGGCTTTACCGCATTCGCTTTAATTTCCTCCCCTACAAGTATTACCAGCAGGAGAAGTGCCTGCGACCCGAGGACATTCTGCGTTTTGTAGAAACAAGGTCAGATTTTGCTTTTCTTCTATAATTTTGTCAGTAATTCATGTTTATAATAAGGTTGGAAGATTTGCAAACCACTTTTCGGAAAACAATTTTGTGATGGAGAGAATGCAAATGTTGTTACTCCCATTCCACAGATGAAGAAACTGCAACTCTCAAGAGTTAATAAGCATTTATTGAGCCCTTATTGTATGCCTAGCACTGTGCCAACCACTGAGGGTACAAAGAAAGGTTAAAAAAGTGAATTCCCAAGATATCTGCCATGGATGTGGAAGGTTATCTTGGGGCTGGCGGTGGGAGAGGTGGGGTTGAGGAGGAGAGGTGACTGACCTGCCTGGGATGCCACAGTTAGGAAGTGTCAGAGCCAGGATCCAAACTCAGCCTCTCTTATGCCTGTCCCAGAGCCCAGCCTTCTCTGTCCCTATCCTGTGACCTACAGAACAATGCCATCAAAGTAGACGGCTTTCCTGAGACTCTTCCCCAAATCATGGACTCCAGCATAAACACCTCTTATTAAGTCCTGCTGTGTCAGGAGCTCCAGTTTGCCTTCCCTGTGACTTCTGACTATCATTTCTAATTTTGTTGGCGTCAGTTAGCATAAGAGTCATCACTAGTCTATGGGGGAGCCCTTCCCACATTTGAAGATCAAGAGCCTGTGGCTTTCCAACCCTCACCACTAACTCCAAGGCTTTTCTTCTTCAAGCTCAAGTGTCCCAACTCTGGGAATCTCCCGCAAGCCAATTACTTAAAGGGAAATCCCACAGCCTATTCCTAGCAAGAAGGACCAAGATCCTTCTGTTTGTCTGCAAGGCCTAACTAGGGGGAGAAGGCACAGGTTTCTTTCTCTTGGTTGAGGATGTGGACCATTGTTACCCAGCCTTCTGGTCTTGGAGGAGCTGCTTTACAGCCTTGCTGGACATCTCTGTCCACCTGGGTTTGTTCCACATTTTATCCGTGGGGTTGGGAAAGTCTCTGATCAGGTAACTCTTGGCTCCTTTCTGTAGTAAAGTTGAGTAAAACTGGCAAGCTGTTTCCTGCCAGGCCTCAGTGAGTGAGGTTTGCTGAGGTCTCACTTAGGTATTGATGTAACTAGCAGTTGTTTCTAGGTGCGGCCGAGGGCCTGCTGGGTGTGTGTGGCCCACTGCACAGGAGGGTTGCGCCAGCTCAGCCAGCAGCTGGCTTCTCCCCTGCTCAGAACTCTGCTCAGTTCCTGACCCATCATCATGTTAGCATCACTTCTGGAAAGGGCATTCAGCTGTCCGGCCCTGCCTGAGGCTTTCCAAGCTAAAAGACCCCTTTGTCTCCAGCTACCGGAACATGGTCGCTGCTTTGTCAGTCTCTCTTTATCATTCATTCGTTGCTGGGGATGGGGGCCGATAGCTGGAGAGGGGCTCCCTGAGGAGCATGGGACCACGAGGAAGGCTCAGGCCCTCTGGGAGCTTCCTACTTTAATTATTCTTGCTAATCAGATGCTAAACTTGGTTGTTTGGGGGGCAAAGGACTGATGGATTAAAAGTTTTGTATGTGCCTGCTAAGTTCTGGCACTGTAGAGAAAAACTTCGGTGCCCTAGTCCCCTAGTCGCAGCCCTACAGAGAAACAAGCTTTTATTAAATGCCTACTGTGTGCCACGCACTGGGCTAGTTCACAGTCTTCATCAGCTTCCTCCCTCCTCTCCTCTAGTATGTAAAGCGCAGATTGGTGTTAAGAATAGGAACTAAATATTTGTCTGTGAAAGGCTGAAGACCAAAGGGGCAGTTATGGTGGCTCCCTCTACATAAAAAGTATACTCACCCATCCTCTTAGAGAAGTGGCAGTGACCAGTCCCAGCTGTCATGGCCTTGATGTGCATGAGGCTTGGCTTATGTGCTTCCTTGTGCTATGTGCCAGGGACAGGATGGGCCACGCAGGTGAAGCCCGTGTGCTTTGTGCTTTCTAATGGGGATGTCCTCTCTACACATTGGGCAGGGACGTTCAGTTTTGCCTTTGTATCCCCTGTGCCTGACCAGTGCCTGGAATCCTAGAGATTATGAGGGGGCAGGTCTGGAGATGGGATTTCATTCATATGGGAAGTTGGTATGGGTGGGTATTCCCTCCTCTGATACAGAGAAGCTACTCCCATTGCTAACTACCTCAGAGGGCTGCACCAGACTTGCCCAAGGTCACAGAGGGCAGATTCCACGGGTCTTCCTGAGTCCCTGCCCAGCCCTATAGTTCTCACAATCCCAGACCTAGAGCTGGTACCTCGGGCCATCTGGTCCTGCTCTCCCTCCCAGGTTATAGAGGAGGTGACTGAGACGCGTTGGCTGAAGGGACTTGTCTCCAGGCACCCTGGGAAGGGTTGTCAGAGGCTGACTTTGGACTCAGAGCCAGGGGCCCTTCCTTGGTACCCACTGCTTCCGTCTGCCCCTGGGATCCCCAGCATTTATTCGGAGGACCTGCGGCTTGTAAATGAACTTGTATTTTCCTCATCACAGCCACACCACCGGGCATTCAAACAGTCACCTGGAGAGGTGGTAGGCGTGCTATTTATTTAGCCTTCAGAGGGCTCTGAAGGATGAACTTGGAGTCACAGACTGAGTTTGACCCCTGGCCCGGGGTCCCCCATGGCGCCCCCCATCTGCAGTAGTGTTCCCTTCCCACTCTAAATCCACCGTTGCCAGTAGAGGCTCCGGGTTGGGATGTTCCATGTCCCATCATTCCTTGTGAGCCTGGACTTGGGCCTCCCCCCACTTCACCCATCTCACTCCTTCGTTATACCTACTCCATTTACAGCAGCAGCAACCTCCTGATCCCCAGACCCAGCAAGCTATCTCAGACTTCCGCTTCCTTGACCTCTGGGCAGCGCTTGATGCTGATGGACAACACCCCTTCCCCCACCCTGCCTTTTCCCTCTACTTGAAACTCTCTTTCCTTGACTTCTCTTAGACTAGACTTTCCTAGTTTTCCTGCTCCACGCTGCTGCTGTCTGCTTTGCTACCTTTTTCTCGTTCTTCACTCTGTGGCTCCAGCTGCCTCCTCTGTGCTGATAACTGCCAGAGCCTTCTCTCCAGGCCCACATTTCCTGCTGCCTGGTGGACTCCTTGACTTCTGGCTGGCATCTTCCAGAACCAAGCCCCCCAAACACACCATCTGGTGCTTTCCCTCTTCCTTTTCTCTTTCTCCGGATCAGGTTCCCACAGTCTCTCACCTGTCCCTGTACAGGTGTCCTCTAGCCTCTGTTATACCCTGCCCTCCTCCCTTCTCCTTCCTAGACATCGTGGCCAGAGGAATCTCCCTGACACCGCTCTGTTCCTTTCATTCACCTGCTTGGAGACTTTGTGGGTGCCCCCTCCGTATGTGCCTCTTGCAGCTCCAGCTAACATTTCCAAGTGACGCTGTCTGCCGTTCCCCATGTACATGCCAGGCTTCCCCACCTCCTCTCATTGTCTCCGCCCACCACAAAGACCACCATGTCTCCACCTCTGCTTCAAGGCCTGATCAAGCTCTGACATCACGAGTCCTGTGGGAAGCACTCCCCATCTCTCCCCACCCCCAGGGTTGCTCTTGGTCTCATTCACTTTTCAGCTTAATTGGAATTAACATTTATTGCTCCGACTCTGATATGCCATGGCATGTGCCCGCTGACCACCTGTTACTGCACCTCCACCTTCCCTGCCAGGCTGCCTGCTCCTTCTGTGTCCCACTGGACCTGGCCTTTGGGAGTGCTCACTATAACAGGGCTTTGAGCTGGCCTATGGGAAAGCTGCCAGCCCCTTCATCTCAGGCATGTCATTTCAACCTTACGTAGCTGATTTCATTGCTTATGTTATCTGACATGTGTGTAACTCAGGCTTCTGCTAATATTCACCCAGTGGAACTGCAGAGTCCCTCCGTGCCCCCACCTGTGGAGTCCATTTCTTCCTCCCGGGCTCAGACACTGTGCTACAGGGCAAATTCCTTGAGGGTAGGGACCATTTTTCATGCTTGTATCCGTCCTATCACCTGCAGTCTTCTGCATGTTGTGTATGCTTAATAAAAGTTTGACCAGCTCAGTTGAAGAGATCAAGTCTGCCACTCCCTGAGCTCAGGCAGGCCTGTGTCTCTGTAGTACCAGCTCTGACTCCTATCAATTTCTGTTTAATCAATGTGTGTATGTATGTGTATATATACATATATGTATATGTGTGCATGTCTGAAAGACACCCCTGCCCCGCCTCTTGTAAAGATTGTAATTTAGATGGTCCTATAAAGTTTGCTGACGGCTTTTAGGTGAGTCATCTCATCACATGATATATAAGTGTGTACGTGTAAACCGTTCATCAGGAAGTTCTCATTTCTTGTGCTGGGCCTTATGCTTTTGTATTTCTGCATGTTTCTGGATACATTTTTTCCAATAATAACTGCAGTCACATGCGTACGTAAGTTCTCTGAATTCTGCTTTTCCCTTTTTTGCAGTTTCTCGTAGATCTTTTCTGTGTTGTTCACAATGTTCTCGTTGGCAGCGTCATCCCCATCCCGTCGCGTTACCAAACATCCTCCGACTCTTGGGGCACATGGGCCATCCTGTTCGCTGCTGCTTCAAGGCAGCGAGGAGCATCTTTGCATGATGGCCTGTGGCTGTGTTCTCAGATGTGAGACAGGACTGAAGGCCGGGACTGACCTGGCGATTTCTGTCCCTGGGCCACTTTCCAGAATGATCAAATGGCCCCCAAAGTAGAGAGATAGATACATCATTCATTAAGCACTAGGAGTACAGTCCCTGCCCTCAGGAGTGTCTGTTCTAATGGGAAAAGAAAAAGATGAAATGATAAGTAGATGAAAGAGACAAATGTGCGGGAACCAGAACATAGGAAAGTGGTCCAAAGGGCCAAGGACGAGCCAGAATGGAAGTCGCCATGGCTGGCTCAGTACGTAGTTTGTCCTCAGATGGAGGTTCTGGAGAAGACCTCACCATTTGGGGGAGGTAGCCACGGCAGTCACAGGGCGAAGGTATTGTCAAGTTGCCAGAGAGTAATCTACATTTCTCATCATGAGGTTGAACATTTTTTTCAAATATGTTGGTTTATGGTGAACATTTTTCTTCTGTCTCTTTCTTCTCTTTTTATCTGTTTTATCTTGTTTTTCATTACACCAAATGTTTTTTATTTTTGTATCATCGAAGTGATTGGCCTTGTCTTATAATCATTTTTTCCTTTGTTGTGATTTGAGATGAGCATACCATTTTGATTCTAATTTTTTATATTTTTAAAGCACTTAACTCTTTAGAGATTAATTTTTTAAAAAAACCTTAAAAGCTTCTTTAAAGTTATTTATATGGCTTAGTGGCTACTAAAAAAATAGAGCAGTGATTAATAAAGGAGAAATTTGCAGATTCAAGACCAGTCCCTTGACCTGCCAGCCAGGTGGGAGATGTGCCTGAATTACTGCTAGTAAAGGGCTGTACATCCAAGGCTTGCCCCAGCAAGCCTTCAGTGAGGCTCAGTAAAGGTTCTTCTTGCTTTCCACTTCTGAACTCATCCTTGAAATAATTGTCTCAATGCCCAATGCCAGGGGAAACTTAATAAGCCTTTATCTCTGGGGAAAGGATTCTTATCTCCTTTTTAAAAAAATGTATCATAAGGATAGCTGAACATTTGTGTGTATCATGAATATGGGTAGAGACCTGATTTTGAGGCCAGAGTGGCCTGTGAGACTCCCAGGGGGTCACCTCAGTGCTCCAGGCTGCCTAAAGATGCCTGTGGCACTGTTGGAGGAGGCTACAGTCCCCAAGAGGGTCAGAGGCCAAGGCTGCCTGCCTCTCCGGGTGTTGTGCAGATCAAGTGAAGTCATTTATGTAAGGAAAAAGCATATGGCAGGTGCTTCCTTTCTCCTTCTCCCTGTGACAGCTCTTAAATGTCCTGCACCTTACCCAGTGCTTCCTGGCTGCCTCTCATAAAAATAATTAGTGATCACAGTTCACTCGGCAGGGTGACTCACTGGCCCTGCCTGGGGTCAGGAATACTTGAGTTCCAGTAGGGCCTCAGACTTTGCTTAGCTGTGTGACTCTGGGCAAGTCACTGAACCCTGTTTGCCTCAGTTCAATGGAGAAGGAAATGGCAAACCACTCCAGTATTTTTGCCAAAGAGGCCACACGGACAGTATTGTTGTGTTGTGGTCTGTGGGGTCACAAGGAGTTGGACGCAACTGAACAACAACTGACCTCTGGTAGAGATGGAAAGGCCTTGCATGGGAAGTGACCCATGATCTGGTATCTGAAGGAAATTAGGGATTCCTGAGTTTGGGGGGAGGGAACTCCAGGCCTGAGGGCACAGCTTGTACAAAGGTTTGGAGATGGTGGAAGTGGAATGACAAAGCCACTCAGGCTGAAGCATAGAAAAGCAAAAAGTTTGGAAGCTTCAAAGAGCTAAACAGGGTGTTTAAATGGGAGCAGAGAAGCCCCTGGAGCCCCCCGGGGAGCTCCCTGAGCAAAGGCTAGGATGGATGAGTAGCAAGGAGATGTCTGAGGCCAGATTGGCACTCGGAGCCCGCCCGTGGTGTCTTCACCATGCTACCCCTTACTGCGTGAACTGCAGAACAAGCTTAGAGCTTTTAGGGGCAGCTTACTGGTGGCTGGCTGTTGGGGCCTTGGCCCCAGGGTGGCACACCCAGCACCCAGCTCATGACCCTGAAGAGCTGTGTGCGGCCTCCTTGGCTGTAGACTCCAGAGCAGGGCTAGCCACAGGAGCTGTGGATTCATCACATGGGGTTGGGGGTGGGAGTTCTCGGGCAGAGCAGACTGGGGCCTGTGCTGATGGTGGCCCTTCTCTTGCCTCCTGTCCTCCTCAGGTTCATTAAGCTGCTGCTGGAGGCCATCAAAAGGAAGAGCAGCAAAGCGTCGTCCTTCAAAGCCGTGAGCACTCGGAGGGCGACTCAGCAGGACCTGGATGGTGGAGGGGAGATGCCGGGAAGTCAGGTGAGTGCGTGAGGGACCCCTCTGAGGAGCAGGTGGGCAGAGAGCTCTGGATTCATTCATTCCTGTTTCTGTGTCAGGCGCTGTACTAATCGGGGTACAATGACCTTTCATGCTGTTTGCACAGTTATTCAGATCAGTAGGGTCTGCAGAGGTAGAGGCGAGGCCTTTGGGGGATGGCCAGAGAGCATGCTGAATGGGAGGGCCAGCCATGGAGACGAGCTGAACTCAGAAGGACACCATTGGAGGCAGGGAGAGCCCTCTGGGTGCAGAAGGCCAGGAGATGAGGAGTGGGATGTGGGGATGATGTTCTCCTCCTAGGGCTGTTGTGTGGATGGAAGTCTTTATTGGAGCAAGTGGTTGGGAGGGTGCTTAATGTTGCTTTTCCTAAGGGAACTATCAAGGGGATTGGGTTGGGGGAAGGAATTGAGGAGCCTGAGTTGAAGATGGAGCCCTTCCTCCATGGGCGGCTCTGGGCTTAGTGTCCTACGTCCCTGCTGCAGGAGGATCGGGACGGTGACAATGAAGGAGAAGAACAGATTGTTGATGACAACGCTGAAGAGGGAGACGCTGATGCCACAGATAAGAAATGGAAGAAGAAGCAGGAGGAGGAAGTAAGGGGCAGAGGGCACAGACATGCCGGGGGCAGAAGCACTAGATGGCCACTGGCCTGAGGCGTGGGGCCTTCTGGGGTGCAGACCCCTCCCTCAGCCCCCAACTCGCTAATTTGCCTTTGTGGCCTCTGTTCTTACCCAGGTAGATTATGAGAGTGAGGAAGAGGAGCCGGAAGAGGAGGATGAAGACGACAACGAGCGAGAGGAGGGCGCTAACGCAGAAGGCCCCAGCTCTGAGCTGGGGCCCCCTCAGGAGGAGGGCAGCCAAGGTCCGGAGGCTGAGCAACCAGAGCCTTCTTCACTGGTGCCTAGCAAGAAGCGGGCGCACAGGCCTGAGCTGTCTGGGCCAGAAGTAGAGCTGAGGGTCCAGGCTGTCCGGAACATCCACTCATCCATCCAGGATTACTCGTTGGATGTGGAGGAGGGCCTGTGGTGTGAGGTAGGAGTGCTGGGGATTGGGGAGGGTAGAAGAGAGACCCTGGGCCGAGCTCTGTGTGAGACCTCGAAGGATGGTTCCAGCCCTGGATCTGGGCAGGCCCAAGGAGGCTATCCAGACCAAGCTACTCATTCTGGTGAGCCCCAGGAGGAAGCCACTGGACCAGGATAACACAGGGAATCAGTTCCAGGGGCAGGATTCAAACCCAGGGCAACTTCTGTTCACTTAGAAATGCTTGTGTCAGATGGTCTGGGGATAGAGGTGAGGACTGAAGTGTATCCCCTTGAGGGCTGTGAGGGAGTATCCAGGGCTAGAGATGACCAGGAGTATTGACCTCTCCAGAGGGCTCAGACAAGCCTTCAGCAGTAAAGGGAGAGAGACCTTGGAGTGTGGGACATGAGGCCAAGGTGTCCTGAGCATGGGCTGGGCAAGGCCAGTGGGGACGGAGAGCAGGGAAGTGGCTGACTGGCTGCTTTCTCAGAGGTGAGGGCCCCACCCCACCCCCCCACTCATGGAGAGTGTCCAAGTAGAGATTTCTGCATTAGAGTCATTGGGCCTCCCTTTCACGCCTTCCATCTTGATGCCCTCAGAGAAACTAATGTCTCTCCAGTGCCCTACCTGCTTCCCCTCTCCCAGGCTTCCCAAACCCTGGAGCTAGGAGAAGAGTGAGCTGGTCAGGTCTGAACAGCAGGCCCTTGGCTCCCTGGGAGCCTTGGTTGTCTCTTGGATGTCTCAGGCATTCCCACCTCTTCTTTCACCCACCCCTAGACCTCTAGCCCCTGACCCAGGTTTGCAGTCTCTGTATGTGTTTGAGCCCCAGGCCTCACCTGTGCTCCTGGGCCTGCCTTCTTTCCAGGTAACCCTGAAGCTGCCGCTGATGAAGGTGCACTTTGACCTGTGCTCACTGGTGGTCTCCTTGGCCCACAGTGCCGTTGTCTATGAGACCAGGGGGATTACACGCTGCCTCCTCAGTGACACCACCAACAAGAAACAGGAGAAAGAGGTTGTCCTGAACACGGAGGGCATCAACCTGCCGGAGCTGTTCAAATACGCAGATGTATGTGAGGCTGCTGCTGTCACCGTGCCCCTTGGTGTGGGCTCTGAGAGGGCCCACAGGTGCTCCCCACAGTCTTCCAGCACCAGGATCCTCCTTGCTAGGCCTTGCTTCCAGGGCAGCCTTTTTTATTCCACCCTCAGAGTCTGCTACCTCAGTTTCTTCTCAAGCCCGAGGACTGCAACTGCTTGCCAGCCTAGCAGACTCCGCCAGCCCAGGAAGGGGGGGCAGGAGAGCATTGTTCAGAGCCTCTGCACCCCAGTCAGGGGGGCGGGGTAGTGTTTCATGTCCCTCAGGTTATTTGTTTAAGTTATGTGTCCATCAGACTTCTTCCAAGCTAGTCTGAGGGCCACAGAACGTGCCCAGCCCAGGCCCCGCTGAAACAAGCAGCCAGAACCACCCAGGGCCGCTCTTAGACCCTGGAATCGAAGTCTTCTCAAGGGTTGGTGTCTGAGTGTGCTGCTGCATGCGCACCTGGCAGGGCAGCAGGGGAGGTGGAAATACCTCCATCATGGAATCTGGCTTGGGGCTTCTCAGGGGAAACTTTTCTTCAAACTGATCAGTTTTACAAGTTAGAAAAAAACAAACAGCCCTCTTTGTATTGAATCATTCTGGGGCCTTGGCTAGCTTGTAGTCGGCAGGAGTGAATGAGTGTGTGCTTCCAGGCATTGTCTCTGTGGCTCTAGCCTGCTCCCTGACAAAATGACCTAAGAATGAACGGGTAGAATCTCCAGGGTTGAGGGTGGAGAGTTGAGGCTGGTCACTGACAGATAATTTCCTTCCTTCCTCTTGGTAGGTCTTGGACCTTAACCGTGTCTATTCCAATGATATCCATGCCATGGCAAACACGTATGGCATCGAGGCTGCCCTGCGGGTGATTGAGAAGGAGATCAAAGATGTGTTTGCTGTGTATGGTAAGATGCTTTCCTGGTGACATCTGGGGTCTCTGCTACTTTAAAAATGTACCTTGGGGCCTTGGAAGCAGGGGAGAAAGTGTGGGAGAGCTCTCTGTCCAGCTTAGTGAAGGGAAGTTGTCATTTTGGATGCATGAAAGTGCACTTGGAAGAGCAACAGGGTCTGGGTGGACCATGGAGGGTCTTCAGCAGCCCACATTCCCTGAGTTGTGCTAGAGTTGTCTCACTGAGGATGGGTGTCTTTGACAGGCTGGCACCATTGCAGGCTTTCAGGTACTATCCCCAAGTAAAAGCAGTGTAGCTATGACTCCAGGATCTCAGTGGAGTGCTGCCTCCCTCAGAACAGATAACAGCCCATCCATAACCTCTCACCCTCTGCCCTTCATTCTGTAAACATTCCGTAGAGCAGCTGCCACCTCAGTAAGGGTTTCTAATATTCCATGGGCACAGTGCCCTGCTAGGGCATCACTTTTGCTGGCCACCTGTGGTCATGCTGCTTCTTATCCAGAAGTCATCCAAGATGATATACAGTAGCCAGCTCATAACCACCGTGCACTTTGACCTTCAGGCCACCCAGAACTTTAGAGTTTCTGAGGTCACAGTGTTCCCTGCATCAGGACCGTATAGCATCACCGGGTAATAGATGTAAATCTTCTATAGAATTAGTTAGAAAATCAGTATATAAAAGATGGACCTTTTATATCAGTATATAAAAGATGGGCAGCAAAGTTGCCCATCCATCTACATGTCATGCCTGGGCCATATGAATTATTCCTCTTAAAATCTTTGTAGTCAATGATTATTGATGGATGCATTGATGCAGGTGATGTTTCCTGTGTAGATGACCAGGCCAGTCTCTCTTAGACTTGGGAGAGTAGGAGGCTGTGCAGAAGAGAGCTTTCATGTGTCCGAGGGGTTATCATGAGGCAAATAGATTCTCATTCTTATTGGCCTTAGCCAATTCAACCAAGAGCACCTGATAGACTCAGTGTGAAGAAGAGTTAGGTCATGATTAGCGATCTGTCTTCAAGTGAAAAACACCACATTAGCCAGTGGTTTGGGTTCTTTCTCTTCAGGCATCTTCACGTGAAGACTGGACATGTGAGGAATTCCCTGTGAGGAATGTAGTGACCACTGTCCTTGACCTGTCTAGGACTGGTTGGAATGGATGGTCTGGAGGTCCCTCCCCATTTTGGGATTCTGTAATCTCCTGGAGAGGGAAGACCTCAGGTGACATTCTGGAGTCAGTGGCTGTCCCAGAAAACTCTGCCAAATTCTTTGACCCTCAAGTAATCCTCTTGAGCAGGATGCCCTGGGGTGGGCAGGAGGCACCCCTGTTTGCCACCTTGTAGCTGTTAATCCTCAGTGTATTGCTGAACAAAGGGATGTTTGTCATCCTGTGTATCATGGGAGCTTTTATTAATCTGGCCTTATACCCCAGGGGTTGTGAAGTGATTCCCATCTGCTGGCTCTTAATGTTGAGCCATTTTCTGTGTCAGTGATTCTGTTCACCGCATGCCTTGTCCTTTGCTTTCTGAGTATCTGAGGTGTACAGGTGTGAGTGGCCTCCAAGCCTCTGGCCCTCTTCATTATTTTTTCCTTTATTTCTTTTTTTGGGTACATTGGTTGGTTTTCCTGAACCATCTTTTCTCCCCTTTTTTTTCTTTAAAATTTTTTTTGTTGGTTGTTTGATTTTTGGTTATTTGTTACATTTCAGGTTCTTGAGTTCCCTCCCTCCCTCCTCATGCCTCATTAGAGAAGGGCTGTATTTGAGCCATATATATGCATGGAACCATATAGTGTATGTCAGTTCTTTCTCTGGGAGTAGAGCGCGTCTTCCTTCGGAGCTGATCTGAATGTTCCTGTTACTCAGAGTAGCTTTGGATCCTCAGCCATGCTGCTCCTTTTGCTTCTGCTCATTTCACTCTCCGTTACTTCATGCAAGACTTCCTATGTTTTTCTAAAACCAGTTTCTTCATTATTTCTTACAGCACAATCACATACCAAGCTTATTCAGCCATTCCCCAGTGGATGGGCATCCCCCCAAATTCTGGTTCTTTGGCACCACCAAGAGAATTACTGTAAATATTTGAGAGCAAATTCATTCTTTTCCTTTTTCCCTGATCACCTTTGGGAAACAGACCTAATACTGGGTCAGTGATGACGCACAGTTTTATCTCTTTGGTCATAATTCCAAACTGGGCTCCCAAATGGTTGGATCATTCACATTTCCACCAAGAGTGTACTGTATCACAGTTTTCCCTCTTTTCATTTTAGCCAATCTGATAGGTATGAGATAGTACCTTAGAATTTTTAATTTGCATTTCTCTAATAATTCATGATTTAGAGCATTTTTTTATATGGCTATAGTTGATCTTTTTCCTTCCAATCACTGCCTGTTCATATCTTTTGACTATTTATCAATTGAGGAATGACTTGTATTCTTAGCAATTTGACTCAGTTCTCTATATATTTGAGATACGAGGTCTTATCCAAATACTAACTATGAAAGTGAGATACGAGGTCTTTATCCAAATACTAACTATGAAAGTGATTTCTTCTTTCCTTTTAATCTTGGCTAAATTGGTTTTCTTTCTACAAGAGCTTTTAAATTTTTATCTATTTTACATCCCACAATACTTGTTTATCTCGTGTTTATTCATAAATTCTTCTCCATAAATCTGATAGGTAATATGTCCTGTGTTCTTCTAATTTACTTAATATGGTATCTGCCTTGATGTCCGGGCAGTGCATTCATTTTGGCCTTATCTTGGTAAATGGTGTAAGATATTGTTCTATACCTAGTTTCTGCCAGACTGCTTTTCAGTTTTCCCAACAATTTTTATTCTTTACCACTTAGTGAATTCTTATCCCAAAAGCTTAAATCTTTATAATCTTTGATAAATATAATCAAACACAAGGTTACTATAATCATTTGCTACTGCATATTGTATATCTACTCTTTTTCACTGATCCACCTTTCTATTTCATAGCCAGTACCAGGTAATTTTGATAATTACCATCTTATAATACACTTTAAAATCTGGTTCTGCTAAAACTCCTCCCTTTATATATTTTTTTTCATTAATTCCTTTGAACTTTGTTATTTTTCTAGCTCAATAAAATAATTTTTTGATAGTTTAATTGGGATGGCACTGAATAAGTAGATAAGTTAGAATTATAATTTTAATTATATTGGCTCAGCCCACCCATGAGCAATTAATATTTCTCCAATTATTTAAATCTGAATTTATTTGTATAAAAAGTGTTTTATAATTATGTTCATATAGTTCCTGGGTTTTCTTGGCAGATATGCACTCCCAAGTATTTTATATTGCCTACGATAATTTTAAGTGGAATATTTCTTAATATCTCCTTGTAGGGCTTTGTTGGTAATATATAGAAATGCTGATGATTTCCATGGATTTATTTTATATCCTATTTTGCTAAAATTACTGTTTCAGATCTCTAGGATTTTCCGAATATGCCATCATGCTGTTTGCAAAAAGAGAGAGTTTTATTTTTTCATTGCCTATTCTGATTCCTTCAGTTTTTTTTTCTTCTCATATTGTGATTGCTAGCATTTCTCGCACAGTATTGAATAATAGCGGTGATATTGGTGTTGATACCGGTGGTGATACCATGGTGGTGATACCGGTGGTGATACCAGTGGTGATACCAGTGGTGATACCAGTGGTGATGATGGGCATCCTCGATTCTTTCCTCATCTTATTGGGAAGACTGGTAGTTTATCTCCATTACATAGAGTGCTTGCTGATGGCTTTAGGCAGATGCTTCTTACCATTTAAAGGAAAAATCCATTTTCGCTTATGCTTTCATGTGTTTTTATTAGGAATGATTTGAATTTTGTCAGGCTTTTTCTACATCTGTTGACATAATCATATAATTTTTTTTTTATTTTGTTATTAATATAATTAATTATATTCATAGTTTCCCTTATGTTAAATGAACCCTACCTTCCTGGCATAAATCCCACTTGGTCACAATGTATAATCTTGGTGATATATTGCTGTGATCTCCTAGCTAGTATTTTATTTAGGATTTTTGCGTCAATATTCATTGGTGAAATTGGTCTAAAATGTTCTCCTTTTTGCTGCTCCTGGTTTAGGTATCAGCACCCTATTTGTTTCATTGGCGGAGTCTGGTAGGACTCCTTTGCTTGTTACTTCAGATAATTTATTTAATATTGGAACTAGTTGATCTTTAAATGTTTGGTAGCATTCACTTGTGATTCATTTGGTTTGAATGTTCTTTAGGAGCTCATTTATAGGTTTATGGCCCTTTTCATCCTATCCATGTTTTCCATCACTGTTTTTACCATCCTTTCTTGAGTCAGGAGAAATTTGATTTGGCCCAAGGGAGCAGAACCAGAAGGAATGCAGGAGATGTTGCACTTTTCCCATTTTGTCTCTTTGTAAGGACCCTGGAGCTGTCCACCAGTGAAATCAGCTGCTTCCAAGTCAGGCTGCTTCCTCAGTAGAGAATTGGAGGTCAAGGCTTGGGGGTGGGGTGTTGTCCATAGGAGTCTTGTTTGGGTCCCTTTACAGCTCTGTGGGTCAAAGGCTCTGGACCTGCCTTTTCTCTGATGCCAAGCAGGAAGGTGTGTTCACTTGGCAGGCAGAGACTTGAGATTTCTCTATTTGTTCAGCCTCCCTTGGTGACTAAGATTGGTTCAAAACCTACTGTTCTCTTGTTCAGGTGTTGCATGGGCACCGCCAGGGCCTAGTGACCCAGTGCACCAGGAGATGGCACTTCTGGGCATAGCAGAAAGTCAGCACCCCAGTCCTTCCATATTCCCTCAGGCTACACCTCTCTGTGTCCATTTATAGCTGAAGTGACCTGGAGGATAGGATTTCTTTAAGTCAATCCAACAAAAATGGTTGTGTGTCAGGGGCTGTGGCAGTTGAAGCTGTCCCTGCCCTGGAGGAGCTGACATTCTTTTGGCAGGATGCAATGTGTGTATAGACCTACAGGCTACTTTGCGGAAGGAGAGGGCATTACCAAGGGGGAGGATCAGGGTTTGCTTCAGAGAAGATAAGGAGGCTAAGAGGTGGAACTGTGGGGGGAGATGGAATGTATGAGAGAGACAGAGAGAGAGAGAGAAATCAATCAAGTTGGAAATGATGGAAGCCATTCAGCAGGATGTCTCACCTAGTGTGGCTGCAGTAGTTTATGGCCCAGTAGTGGGGAGGGAAACCCCACCCTCCCCCCAGAGTTGGTGAAAGAAATGTGGAGGAGTCCATCTTGCTTGCCGTAGGTTGGATGTCCTCCCTTCTCTCCAGGCTCTGTGATAATCCTTCCCCATTTTCTTCACTCCCCACAGGCATCGCCGTGGATCCCCGGCATCTCTCCCTGGTGGCCGATTACATGTGCTTTGAGGGCGTTTACAAACCGCTGAACCGCTTTGGGATTCAGTCCAACTCCTCACCTCTGCAGCAGATGACATTTGAGACCAGCTTCAAGTTCCTGAAGGAGGCGACCATGATGGGTCAGTGGCTACAAGCCCACTTGGGACCAGACACCATGCCAAGTGCTGGGGGCACGGACAGCATGTTTCCTGTCCTCAGTGATCTCTCAGCCAAAGGAAAGACAAACTAGATCCAGAGGGAATGGCTGGTGCTCGCTTTGGGGGGGGACTGAGCAAAGCCTCCTTTAAAAGGAATGTCTGATCTGAGTCTCAGGGCAAGCCAGCAAGGGGGAGTCAGGAGGGGAAGGAACCTGTGTGCTGAATCATGAGTACACAGAGGAGCCAGTGGGCAGGAACCGAGCTGGCTCTCTGTTCTGGGCTGTGGGAGACAAGGTGGCACATGGAACAGGGCCCTGCCTTCTCCCCTTGCATTGTCTGGAGGGTGCAGACAGCTGCAGTCTTCTTGAGATGTATTAACAAACTAGAGGATTCCTTTGGAGCACTCCCCCTTTCTCACTAAGCTCAATGTGATCGGAGGCTGATCAGAGTTTGTGGGGGATGTGACTGCTCTTGTGACTGTCAGTCATCCTTCCTGGGACCAGGGGGATAAGGGCACCACCTGCCTCCTGCCCATGGCAGCCTGCCGAAGGTGATCCCTCCATCCTGCAGCTCAGCTTCTCCTCTGAATGGCATGATTGGACTACAGCAACCTCCCAGGTCTCTCCCAGCTTCAGGCGGCTCAGCCTCTTCTGTAGAGGGCCAGACTTGAGCTCCAGAAGAGGGGGGCTCAGTCTCCCTGGGTTCAGAAAGGGCAAAGTTCAAATCTGTCTTCAGAGACATCCTAGCTGTGTTACCCTGGCCAAGTCACTTCACCTCTGTCCCAGTTTTCTCATATTTAAAATTGTAATAAAAGTGGGACCCTTCTCCCAGCACTGTTGTGAAGCTCAGAAAAGATGGTGTATCTCAGCTCTTCACCCTCCATCAGGACAAGCCCTGAGTCCTGGAGTGGACCAAGGACAAGTCCTTTAGGGTCTCCCAGCCTCAGTTTCCCCATCTTGATAGATAAGATACTTTACCAATGGAAGCTTTCTGTGAACTGTCAGCAGCAGCAGCTACTTTGTTAGATCCAGCTGTGCCTTCACCACAGCCCAGGGAAAAGGGCCCCTCCCGTATCAAGAGAACATGTTGGCCTCAGGGCCCTGATGGGTGGGCCTGGCAGAGAGCAAGGGACGTCTCAAGGTTAATATGCAAGTATCCTAGTCATTATCTGGCCATTCCTAAAGTCTCAGGGGCCTCTTTCCCCCAGGGTCTTCTGTGGGAGGAGTCTCTCCTAGAGAGCCTCCCCTGTGAGTGGAGTCAGTGACCTCCCCTGGGGCTATGGCTCCTCCTGATGCTCGCCCATGCCCTCCATCCTTGGCCTATTCCAGAGCATCTCCCCATTGTCCAGCAGTGCCAACCTGCTCCGTCACTCCCCAAACTAGGTGGAAATTTCAAAGGGGCAAGAAGGGACCTAGTTCTTCATTTGGGGTGGGAAACTAGGCAAGAGCGCTAGCTAAATTGTGACTTGACTGTGTCTGCCCTGCGGGTGTGTCCTCAAACAGGAGTAATGGGTGTCTCTCTTGTGTCTGTGCCAGGTGCCCATGATGAGCTGAGGTCCCCTTCTGCCTGCCTGGTGGTTGGGAAGGTGGTCAAGGGAGGAACCGGTCTGTTTGACCTCAAGCAGCCGCTGAGGTAGTTGTAGCTCGCTTCTCTTTGGTGTGCACAGATGACCTGGGAAAATGGAGGCTGGAGCAGGCATGGGAACTGCAACACCTACCTCACCTACTCACAGGAAGGACACCTGGACAGTCTTTGGAAAGGCTGGGGCCTGGTGCCATATCGTGCCTTTCCTGCTGTCCTGATGGCTCCCATGAAGAGAGTCTCTCCCACTATTTGCTGTTACTGTGGAGCAAACTCTTGACCTCTCTTTACTATCTTGACTTCATCCAGAAAATGAGCATCAATTGCCCAGTCGATCAACAAGAATCTACTAAGTACCAGCTCTGGGTCAGCCTCGGCCCTGGGGATTCAAAGACCTTGCACTTGGTGGGGCACGCAACATCTACATGTGTAAGGGTATTCAGAATAAATGTGAAGTTAATAGATACGAGGTGTTTTAATGTAGAAGGGGCTGTGTCTCTAAGGGGGAGGGGGAGGACTGCCTTACCCCTTCCTGTCCCATAATCTTGTGGGAGACAGGTGTTGGGAAAAGGGTATCCAGTTCCTCAGAGGTGACACTCTCCTCTTTCCTGGAAGTGATGCATGCCTTGCCTGTGGACTGTCCTAGTATTTTTAGTGATCCGATTTCTAAATCCACAAATAGCATGCCATGCCCAGGAAGGGGTGAGGGGAGGCCGTGCATGTGGGCAGACGGAAGGACGCTGTGGTCCATGGGCCCATGTTTGCCTGGGCTCTGAGTCAGCAGGGATGGAATCTGCCTACCACAAAATGACCTTGACAGCAGTTATTCTAGGAGGGGGGGAGGGGCAGATGAAACCACAGACTTCAAAAAAACGCCTGACCCTCAAGTGACTCAGCTTCCTGCCCTCTATCTGTAGCCGTAGCCTCAGCCAGGCGCCAAGGACTGGCTTGGCTCTGTTCAGCCGGGCTGCAGGGAAGGAGCTTCAGTGGGGGAGGCCAGCCTCAGCCCAGGGGGAGAGCCCCAGGTGGGCGGGGCTCTGCCTGTCTGGTCTGACCTTCAGTGCTCCAGAGTGCTTTCCACATTGTACACTTTGGTTTTCCGTTAGAGGACCTTTGTCCTGAGTCCCACTGCTGGGAGACTCTCAGACTGTCCCTCCTTGTCACCTGTGTGAGCCTGGCAGCTTTCCAGCCAGACGTGTGTCCTTCTTCTCCCCCACCCCCTTCCCCATGAGTTCAGCCACAGCTCGTCCACCTGGCTGAGGTATTTGAATGAGGGACCTGTGTGGATTTCCCTGGTTCCAGTCACTGCTTTAGACAACAAAACACGTCCCCCATCCCACCTCGTTGCCTTTTTTTGGTCTGGATTGACTGGCTCTCAGTTATGAATAGGGATGCGCTTTAGGACTCATAAGACTACAAGAGTAGGGAACCTGCGGCCTTTTGACTGGATACAAATTTTATGGAACAAATCCTAAGGATTTGGTCAAAAGGCCACACTTAAGGTCCTAGAAGGCCATGAGTTCCCCACCCCTGGACTAGAGGTTCACTTTCTCTTTTGGTCTCATGTCATTCCATTCCAGGTCGATTTATAAGTGGCGCTGAGAAACCTCGTGGGAATGGGGGTTTCCCTTGTCCCAAACCCTGGCATGACAAGAGAGGGCAATGCCAACCCCAAGTGTGTTCTAGAACAAGAAGTTAACAGGAATAAGCATGTGTATTGGAGCCAAGTTTTCCTTGTGTTAAAGCAGCACTTCTGGGGTTCAAGCATTTGGGGGTCCTGGACCCTTTGGGTAGTCTGGGTAAGCCTGTGGTCCCCTTCTCAGAGTAACATTTTTGAAGGCATCCAAGAAAAAGCCATTACAAAGGAAGCAGCATTGCTAATGGACAGTTCTCAAAATCTTTTTTAAAAAGTAGTTCAGGGAGTGTCCTCCCCTTCCCCACCAGGAGTGAGGTCAGGCCCACAACCTTGCCCTTCTCACAGGCCCAGATAGCCCCTCAGCTCTTGCCTGAACTCCTCTGAGACTCTTGGCTTCTAGTTTCCCCTCTCAGTGATCTGCCTTCCACACAACTGCCAAGATAATCTTCCTGAAGCACAAGCCGGTGTCCCTCCCAGCATTCCCTACTGCTTTTGGCCATTTCCAAATAGTTTAAATTCTGCAAACACTTATTAAGCCTCTGCACGAGACTTGCTGGACTCAAAAGACTCAAGCAAAAACCTGTCCCAGCTGACGAGAGTTTCTAATTTTCTGGGGATGGTGTGTGCTACATTTACACCGATTAAGCAAGTGTGGTCTCCTTTCCCATCTGTTCTGAGGCTGCTCCCTCTGGACCTGCCGATCTCCTGAGACCTTGTCCTGAATGATTTGATTCACCCAGCTTTGAAACCTACGGTCATAGAGCTGCTATAAATATTTTTGTACATGTGGGTCCTTTTCTCATTTTTTATTGTTATTTTGTTTTCAGTGTTCTACAATCACTTCCATGTAAATTAGATTTTTCCCCCTTCCTCCCTCTCCTTCCTTCCCCTCCCCTTCCCTCCCTGAGACAGCATACAATTTTATATAGGTTCTACACATTCATTCCTATTAAATACATTTTCACATTAGTCATGTTGCATAGAAGAATTAAAATGAATGGGAGAAATCACAAAACGTATAAAAACGTAATACAAAAGCAAATGATCTGCTACATTCTGCAATTGAATTCTATAGTTCTTTCTCTGAATGTAGAAGGTGTTTTGCCTCAGAAGTCCATTGAGAATTTTTTAAGTTCTTGCATTGCAATGCAATACTAAGTCTACTGGAAAAATTCCTCTCACACTGTGGTTGTTGCTGTGTATAAAGTTCTCCTGGTTCTGCTCCTTTTACTCAGCATCAGTTCATATAAGTCCTTCCAGGCCTCTCTGAAGTCTTCCTGTTCATAATTTCTTATAACACAATAGTATTTCATTACATTCATATGCCACAATTTGTTCAGCCATTCCCCAATTGATAGGCATCCCCTTGATTTCCAGTTTTTGGCCACCACAAAGAGAACTGCTGTAAATAGTTTTGTAAATGTGGGACCCTTTCCCATTTTTATGGTCTCTTAGGGATACAGTCAAAGAAGCGGTATTTCTGGGTCAAAAAGGTATACACATTTTTGTAGTCCTTTGGGCATAGTTACAAATTGCTTTCCAGAATGGTTGGATCAGCTCACAGCTTCACCAATAATGAATTAGTGTTCCAACTCTCCCACATCTTCTCCAATATGTATCATCTTCCTATTTTGTCATGTTAACCAATCTGATAAGGTGTGATGTACCTCAGAGTTGTTTTGATTTGCATCTCTCTAATCAATAGTGATTTAGAGCGTTTTTTCATATGAATATAGCTTTAATTTCTTCCTCTGAAAACTGCCTGTTAATATCCTTTGACCATTTATCAATTGGGGAACCCAGGAGAATTTTCATCCATGGGATCCTGACTGTCCTTCCTTTTGAACCCTTTCAAATCTAATCGACAACTGCAGGGGCCAGGCAAGAGACGACCTAACCCCTCTGAGGTATCCATAAAACCCTGTCAGATTTCCTCTCCTCTCTCTCAGACTTTAGGATAAAGTGATCACTTCCTCTCAAAGTTCCCATCATTTCCACCTCAGCAATCTGTATCTTGCCTCTGGACCAAGAGGGCTCAAGAGGAGAAAATGAGGATGGTGTCTCTGCATAGCACTGCCTCACTTAAATCCAATCCACTTGCAAGTCATGGCATCACCTTCCTGATGTCATAGTCCTCTTCAGGAATAAGGACAAACAACCACCTCAGCAATAAATCAATCAACATTTATTCAGCACCTGCTATGTGCCAGGCCCAGGCACTGTGCTAAGATGAATGCCAGCCCCTCCCTGTGTGAGAATCAGGTCTAGAATAGTATAAGGGGGAAAAAAGAGGCTACACAGTCCCTGTCCCCCTTCATGCCAGTTTCTTCTTTCTATTGATTATCTCCCACTTATCCTGTCTACACCTTGGTACATAGTTATTTGCTTGTTGCCTCCACATTAGACTGGAAGCTTTTTGAAGGCAGGCACTGCTTTCTGCCTTTCTTTGTATCCCCAGTCTTTAGCACAGGACGTGACACACAGCAAACGCTCCATTAATTCTTGACTGCCTGATGAACCCGCTTTCCCAAAGGAGGGATGAGGTCTAATGGAAGCCCGAGCATCCTCAGACATTCTGTAACTGGCTCCAGGCTGTTAACCGCTGCTAACCATGCGCAGGGAGTCAGTCATTTGGGGCTCCTGGGGTCGGACGCTGAGAGCGGGTCAGCAGTGGTGAGCGCCACCTTTCCTGCTGACTTCAGCAGCTCTGGCGTGTACCTGGACAGCGGCCAGATCGTGGGCTCGACTCGCTCATCCGTGTGTGCTTCGTCGCTGTCTCTTCTACCTCTACCTCCACTGCTGCCGCCCCCACACCTTCTGTTCCAAAAATCTTAAAAAGGGGGATGAATCTGAAGATTGGTTGGAAGAGAGGCGGCTTCTCAGTGACCTGAAATATGCAATGAAATGCTATCCACCTACCAGAGTCTACAGCATTCTTGGTTAAACCCTTTGTAGAAGGTTGTCAGATAATTTGCCAATATTTCCCGACAGAAGCATTACTTACCTGGACTCAGAAAGGAGACTGTCAGTGTTGAGAGCTGCTGTGTGTATATGTGTGTGTGTGTGTGTGTGTGTGTGTGTGTGTGTGTGTGTGTGTGTGTGTGTGTGTGTGCGCGCGCGCGCGCACAAAAACACATTAGCAGCTCCTGTTTCACTAGGTACAGTATTGAAAAACAAGGCAACTGATAAATATATTTTGAAGGTCAACAATGAAGATACCATAAAGTTAGAAGAAATGCTTGGCGCCAAAACCCATAGGAAAACCAGTGACAGAAAGACGTGAATCTTTCCCTTCCATTGGATGAGGAAGATGTTGCAGAATGACTATTTAAAAACAAAGCAAGAATTCAAAAGAAAATACATGACCTTTCATCCCTGTGACTCAGCTTCTTTGGAAGTAACTAATAAAGGAGAAAAAGATGTTCAACTGAAGTAATGAGTGTGGGTCTTGGTGCTCTGATGCTAAAAACTTCATTCATACCATCTTCCCTGAGTGTTTTTGAATAAAACAGTCTTTTAGAGACAAATTTGGAAAAAACATAGCACAGCTATGACTTCACTACCAATTCTCAGCTTCTTGTATAGGGTGTTCCATTTCTGTAGGTTTCTTCATTAGAGTGTAATTTAGAAAATATAATGTTTAAATGATAAAAGAAAAATACTAAAAGGTGTTGATCATCTTAAAAAACCGTCATTTGAACTGATTGACTGGATAACTGGGCATATTCCAAAGGCACTAACATCAGCCAGGGTCATTCCCTTGCTGTCTTTCCTGCTTTGCTGTTGTTTGGGTGATAGAGAGACACAGAGGGAAGGGGAGAAACCTTGGGCACTCCCACATTGGAGGCCAATGGGATGTGGTTCTTTGCCTTTTTCCCATAGGTGAAATAGATTGGAGATGGTCATGGCCTTGTGACCTTCAGGAAGTCTGTGAATGGAGACTCCAGAGTCTGGGGGCTGGAGTCTATGGTGGAATTGCCTGGAAGACAAACAGTGGGGAATGAAGTCCCTGCTGGTCAGCCCAGCAGCAGGAGAAGTGAAGTTGCATCCATCCATCCATCAGCCATGTTGCATTTGGAAGTGAACTTTGTGGGGCAAATATAGAAGCTGAGTCCAGCTGTCCCACAGACACAGGATAGAATGAAGGGCAGGTTCTTGCATTTCCATTCTTGTTGTTTCTGTGAAGTAGGTACCCCTTTGTAAAAGTTAATCGATGTTAATTAGTCAAATGGAACTGGGGTGCTAATTACTGATGACTGACTGAGGGAGAACGCACCAGAATGGGGGCTCGAGTCACCCCAACCTCTCAAGGGTACTCCTAGAACCCTGAGCTAGAGAGATAGTTGGTGGCTTATCGCTGGGCCTGGAGTCAGAAGACTTGAGTCCAAATCCAGCCTCAGACACTTACTAGCTGTGTGACCCTGATCAAGTCACTTAACCTCTATCTGCCTCAGTATTCTCACCCATAAAATGGGGATAATATCAGCACCCACTTCCTAGAGTTGTGAAGATAAATTGAGAGAGTATTTGTAAAACACTTAGCACAGTGCCTCTTACATAATTGGCACTATATAAATGCTAGTTTGGTTGCTATTATTTTTATTTAGCTGACCTTTGGTCTGGGAGAGAGAGCCCAGAGTCATCACGACAATAGGATTCTCATTGGTTTATTTCTCTACCTTTCCAAGGATGAGACTGCCATTAAGGCAGGTCAGAAGATTGTTAGGCGCTCTGCTTTTGGCAGAGAGGAGATACTAGGGTAAATGAAGTGCCCTTCACTCTCTGTCTCTGTCTCAACTTGTGACCTGTTTCTCCAACATCTCCTTCTTGTTTGTGCCTTGGTGGTCTACAGTATAATCAATGATAAAAACATGCTTATTCACGTAAATCATTTTCATTTCGCTTGTTTATACTTTTATAAAATACATAAATATTTATATAAAATACATTTACATTTTGTTATATTTGTCACATTTCAATTATTTATTATAAATATGAATTATAATTTTATCATAAATTATTATTTTTATGACTAAATAAAATAATTTCCCCCCTGGTTACTGGATTTGCACATGAGAATACTTTCTTAATGTATAATTCCACTCCAACTTCCTTTCAATTATCTTGTTATGCTTTTGAACTAAGTATATTCATCTCAAACCACATTCAAGTTCTGGGTCTCATCCCACCCAGTTTCAATGATACCTCTGAGGTCAAACTTTCCTCCTTGCTCTGGGCCCTCCTAGGCTTTATCCATTTGTGTGTAGATATTTGAGGCTATGGGTTTTACTACTGACTCTTTTCTTGGATGTTGCCCCTGGGACCTGGCATCCATCTCACCAGTCATTCTTCCTACACTGTTGTTTAAACATAAGCCATTTTTCTCCCTCCTCCACGCCTTTTAGTTTAAAGCTCCTTTTTAATTAAGTTTGCCAGGCACCAGACAAATACATTCTTTGTGGTCTTTGCTTAGGCATTTAATAAATGTTTATTGAATTGAAATCTCTCATAGTCATGTAGACTTTATCCCTTTCCCTCCAATAGAATGTTAATTCTTTAAAGAGCAAGGAGAGTGCCATTTTAAAAATGTCTGTATCTTTCCAACTCCTGACCATGGGCTGTGCTTGGTGAGCATTCACCCTACCCCCCCTGGCCTCCAACCTCCCCTCCCCCTTACAAGATGTCTCCATGCCATGTTGCTTTCAGAGCACCCTTCGTCCCCCCTCCCCAACTTTGCAGCGATCCCTCCAACTTCTCTATCCAAAACATTGCTCCTTGCCTATCCCTGATCACTCACCTTTATGTGTGACTTCTATTAAAATGTATCAAATTAAAATCATACTAAAACATATTTAAAAACTTCTTGAGGGAAGGAACCATTTTTTTATTTCCTGGATCTTTGGCACTGTACTTGGCACCTAGTGAATGTTTAATAAAATGTGTTTCCATCTATTCCTTCATTCATTTATCAATCCATCCATTCATCCATCCATCATCCATCATCCATCCATCCATCCATTCGTTCATTCATTCATTCATCCATCCATTCATTCATTAATTCATTCATTCATTCATACATTCTGTCTTGCAATCTGACTGTAGTCTACCTTTCCAGGCTGACTATACATTATTCCCCTTCATGAAGCCTATGCTCCTGTCAAATTGGCTTATCACTCTTCCTGGCACATGGTAGGTGCTTAATAAATGTTGATGGATTGTTCCCCATGTGCAACATTCCATCTTTGGTTTCTCTGCACCTACACCTGGAATGCTTCCTCATCCCCCTTGTCCCACTTTTTGGAACTCAGGGCTCCTTCCAAGATTTACCTTGAATGCTGCCTCTTTCAAGAATCCTTTCTTTATTCCTCCAGTCACGAGTGCCCCTGGTTCCTTGAAATCATGTGATTTTTTTTTTGCACATATTTTGTGTTTGCTTATCAGTGTATGTGTTATTTAACCAGTTTCTCCTCTCCTCCCATTGACTGTGAGATCCTTGAGGGCAGGAGGTATTTCATCTTTTTTTTTGCTTAGGACTAATTATATTTACAATATATGACCTCCTCTCTTTGCTCTCAGGTTCCTCCCTCCTAGACCTGCAGACTTCTATCCCTGAAAAACCTGATTAACATCATCCAGGAGAGTGGGTATTGGATATGATTATAGCATGACCACTAGGTGGTACTGTTGAGCAAGAGAGGTTGAGATGTCCAGTATGGCGGGAGCCTGAGTGCCTATGAGAGCATGCCCAAGGAAATCATGCCCTCCCCCTCCAACCCCACCACCTGCCCCCCAACCCTTTGAAGGCATGGAGGCTCTCTGGCAATTTCATATGCCCCTCCTTGGCCAATTATCAACTTGTCTCTTCAAACCCGTTGTGCCAAATGGTCATCTCCACTGGACTAGTCCCATGCCTTTTTTAATTGATTCTTTTCTGCTACAGATAGGTGGACTCAGACCTAAGATCTAGGACTGGGAGGGAACCACAGAGGTCATTTAGCCTGACCCCCTCATTACAAATGTGGCAGCTGAGGTACAGGACAGATAAATGACTTACCTAAGACCACACAGATGGTAGGTGTCAGAGGAGGGGCTTGAATCAAGGTCCTCTGACTCCCTTATACTACTCTGACTCAGGTTGTTTCTTTTGCTAGGCTTGTCCAATGCAGTTATTCCCTTTTCCCTAATGTCTCTAGCCTCAAGGTCTAACCCTTTTCATCTGAACCAAATATCTCATACTTGAAACAGTTAATGCTTTCTCTCCCTTCCTTCCTTCCTTCCTTCCTTCCTTCCTTCCTTCCTTCCTTCCTTCCTTCCTTCCTTCCTTCCTTCCTTCCTTCCTTCCTTCCTTCCTTCCTTCCTTCTCTCTCTCTCTCTCTCTCTCTCTCTCTCTCTCTCTCTCTCTCTCCAACGCTCATCCCTCCCTCCTCCTTCTTCCCCTTTTTGTCTTTGTCTCTATCAGTTTTTCTTTATCTTTGTCTCTTTGTCTCTGTCCCTTCTACTTCTCTTACACACATAAGCAATAAGTAAAATATAGCAAACAGCTTGGATTTATGTTGACCAATATTTTTATCTCATGTTTTTGTTACTGGTGGCACAGTGGATGGAGTGCTAGTCCTAGAATCAAGAAGACCCCGGTTCAAATCCAGTCTCATATACTTACTAGCAATGTGACCCTGGACAAGTCACTTAAACCCTGTTTGCTTCGGTTACCTCGCCTGTCAAATGAACTGGAGAAGGAAATGGAGAGCCACTTCAGTATCTTTGCCAAGAAAACCCCAGATGTGCTGGACAGGACTGAAACGACAGAACAGTACCCACAAAGGATGCCTCCAAACTGCTGGCCGTCCTTTAGAAGGAGCCTGGGAACAGAGGAGACAGGAAGCTGAAGTGAGCAATAACACATGCAGACATGGGACTTCTCCCTAGAGAGAGAAGAACGGGAATGGGAGCCTCGCTCCCCACAAGCCCACTCTCCAGGCTCATCTGAAGGACCGGTGCTGGCCAAAGCTCAGCCACCTTCCGGATGGCACTGCACCCACTTCCCCTGCCTCCAGCTTCTTTCACCTACAAACCTCTCAGCCTGTCCAAAGTCAGGGTGAGGGGTGGAAGGAGGGCTCTGGGCCAACCCGGACACCTGCTGTTTGAATCACTGTCTTAAGCCTTGAATCACTCTTCCGTTTGGATGTGATATGGCCAAAGACGCATTGCAATAAAGGCCAGCAACACAGTCAGCATTTGAACTCAGATCCTCTGCCTGCAGAGTGGGTACTTTTTGGACCCTTGTAATTTATTGAGTCCAGACTTCTCCTTTTATAAGTGAGTTCCCTCAGCCCGAGAGTTGAATGGACCTTCCCAAGATCGAATAGACAATAAACGGCTTTGACCCAATCATCTAACTCCATCCATATCCACTGCTCTTTCCCATGGATTGAATCACCTCTGCTAATTCAGGGCCAGGAGTTTCTGGGGATGTGCTCAAGTGTTGGGGTGTTTTAGTCATGTTCCCATCACAGACCCACAGACCACCTTCCCTGCTCAGGATCTCTGCTTCCCGGTGGGCAGGAGCAGGGAGGGTGGTCAAGGAGGCAGAGATGGGCAAAGGAGAAAGGGGGTAGGGAGTCTTTCAGTTTGTAGATGGTGCCCCAGAATTTTCCAGTCCACAATGCTATCTCTGGCCCTGGGCCCAGAATGTGGTGTTTTCCCTGAACCCCAGAAGTCTGACTCATTGGATCCTCCTAGATGCTCTGGCTCTAACACAGACCACAGATTCCTCGGGCTGGAAAGGCTTTCTCATTCAGCCAGCTGCCTCCCAGAATACACCATCCTTTGGGGAAAACATCTCTTCCCCTCCCCTATTGAATGGACTCCTCCTTCCCTCTCTGCCCAGATCCCAGCTCTGGGCACTTCTCAGTCTCTTTCAGTCTCTTGTTTTAGACTGGAGCCACCAGCCTCAGGAAGTGCCTCCTTATCTTTGACCTAAATATCAACTGCCTAGCAATTTAAACCCCATCTCTAGTTCTCGATTGAACAAGAATATTTGGTTACAACTTGACTGAGAAAAACCCTCCCCATGCCTCCTGCAATATGTGCTGCCAGATCAAGACACTACTTCCCTGCCCCAATTCCACCCCCGTCCTCTTCTCCCTCAGTTTAATCCCTCCCAACAGGACTGTGTTTAATCACTGACTTCTGAAAGGCTAAGCCAGAAACATAACTAGCTGGGGTTTTTGTTTTTGTCTGTTCGCTTCGTTTTTCTTCTTGCCGAGTGGCACAGATACCCAAGTTGCATGGAATGCCAAAGGCCCTTGGCGTGCTTGGAGGGATCAGAGGAGCCATAGGGGAGAGAGAGTCAGCAGGAAGCTTGCTCTTTTAACTAATTCATCTTTATGACAAGATGCTGAACTCAGTTGTTTCTCGCTGATGAAGCACAGGCACCTCTAAGTGTTGGCACTGTGGGTAAAAGCTCCAGTCACTCCATCCTGGTACCAGTTCTGGACTGAGCCCTAATGCTAGGGACTGTGAGAGACAGAAGAGGAGTAGATGGTCTCTCCTTGAGAGCTGGTGGTGTTACGAGGGGAGAAAAGACAATAATAAAAATGGCCATATTTACATGGTGCTATAGTATTTGCAAAGCATTTGGCATGCAACAACCCTGCAGGGAAGGTACTATAGGTATGATTACTGCATTTTGCAACTGAGGAAACAGAATTGGGATTTGCTGACAAGGGTAGGATTGGAAACCAGCTCTTCCTGAATTGCTCTATCGATCCTGCATGGGAAACAGTTACACAGACAGGCAAGGCTATCTTGTGCATCCCCAGCTGTGGTCCCAAAATAATCCATTACCCTCTGTTTTCCCCAAGGAATCAGGAGGAAGAGCAGCCAACCTTAATTAGGACATCCTTTGAGTTCAGAGTATAAAGATTCCACTTTCCCAGCTGGGGAAAACAGCCAGATTTCCTTTGATCTCTCCAGGCAGAGACCCTCTTCCTTGCCATTTCAGGCCCAGCTGGTGTGGGTCCTGGGTGTGGAGACAGAAGACTGGAATTTGAATCCCTTCTCTAGGACACAGTTTCCTCTTCTCTTTGGCACATAGTAGGGCACTTAAAAAATACTCGATAGCCTACTTGACTGAAATGAAGTGATTGGATCACAGCCTAACTCATGCATGGGCCAGCACTCCAAGGTCTAAGCTTATCATGGATCAACTTCAATCTTGGAGTGATTCAGAATTTTCTATTGGAAATCTTGAGTCCAGAGCATCTCTAGGTCTTCACAGATAGGAGGGAAAGGGTCCCTGCATCTCATGCAAGCCTTCAAGGCAACAACCCATATCAGGTAAAAGACAGTCTTTATTTCATGCCTCAGAAAATACATAAAAACTCAAGTAGCCCACAAGGGGTTAATGCAATTCTCTCCTCCTTCTCCCCCCCCCCCACCCCTGCCCCAACAGGCATCTTTCTATTCAGCCCCTTCTCCCCGCTAGGGTCTTATAGTGTCCTCCAAAATTATAGCCTTTTCCTCTCATTGGCACTCCTCTCAGAAGGAAAGCAAATTTTTCCTAAAGTGCAGGTCTAACCAGATCGCTCTCCTACTCACTACATCTCAATGGCTCCCTATGGATCAAATGTGAATCCCTCTGTTTGGAATTTATAGCTATTCACAGTCTAGCCCCTTCCTGCCTTTCCAATGTTACTAGCCATCTCTAGTTTTCTAAAATAAAAGGGTCCAGCCAAGTTGCCTTTCTTCCTCACAAGTCATTCTTGTCTCTTGGGGCAGCTAAGTGATGCGGTGGGGATAGAGCAGCGGGCCTGGAGTCAGGAAGACCTGAGTTCAAATCCAACCTTAGATACTTCATAGATGTGTGATTCTGTGCAAGTCATTTAACCCCTCAATTTCCTTATCTGTAATATGGGATAATAATATCCTCCACCTCCTAGGATTGCTATGAGAATCAGATGAGACAATATTCATAACATGCTTAGCACACAATAGGCATTTCATAAATATGTGTTTCTTTCCTTCTTGTCCCTGTGGGTTTGCACAAGCTGTCCCCTGTACTTTGTGCACACTACTTTCTCATACATATCTCTGGGAATCCCTTAGTTTCCCTCAAGATTCAACCCAAGTAGACACTTCTAAAGAAAGCCTTTCTTGGTGTTTGAGTTTCTAGTGTCTTCTCCTCCTCAAAACTTACCTTGTATTTATTCATCTTGTAGATATTTTGGGTCTAATTACTGATATATATATATATATATATATATGTTGCTTCCCCAGTAGAACATAAGCTTCTTGAGGCCAGGGACTACATCAGCTTTGCACTGTACCTGGCATGTAGTAGGTGATATTTTCCAGCTGATTGATTGTTTGATCCTTGAATCTGGCTAAGTTTGGAAGGGCTTCTAGGATCATGCTAAACCATTAGGTCCAGGCACTCTTATCCATTGGGATAGTGTTAGAAAACAAGTTCCCAGAATCTCTGGGCTCAGCAACACCTTTCTGAATAAACATGGCACTGATAATCTCTAGTCAGTTACCTTTGCTTTTCTGTTGGATGTGTGAATAAACTGAAAAGATCCTCTCTGCTTGGGCGTTGTTTTTTGTTTTCAAAGAAGACCAGAGCCATTACAGGTGACATCTTTACTTGTTTGTGAGTTGCATTTAATCGAGGCAGAATTGTGCAGTCATCATCTTCAATCTCTCTGACGTCTAGTGGCAGAACAAAGGTCAAGACAACTGGTTACAGCCCTTAATTCAGTGGATGACCTTGGCATCTTCGATGCTTCTCTCTACCAACCTCTCTCTCTTTTTTTTGTTTTTTTTTTATAAATTTATTTATTTAACTTTTTACATTCATTTTCACAAAATTTTGGGTTCCATATTTTCTCCCCATTTGTCCCCTCCCCCCACCCCAATACACTGAGCATTCTAATTTCCCCTATCAGCCATCTGCCCTCTCTTCTATCATCCCTCCCTTCTCTTGTCCCCATCTTCTCTTTAGTCCTGTAGGGCCAGATAACTTTCTATTCTCCATTACCTGTATTTCTTGTTTCCTAGTAGCAAGAACAATACTCGACAGGATGGAGGGAAATACAGTTAGTCTTACACAACACGACTATTATCGAAGTCATTTGCAAAACTACACAGATATGGCCTATATTGAATTGCCTGCCTTTCCAAAGGGAATGGGTGGGGAGGGAGGGATGGGGAGAAGTTGGAACTCAAAGTTTTAGGAACAACTGTCGAGTATTGCCAGGAAAGGGACCCAATCAAAGACTGGTTGTCATTCAACAAAAAGTAGTTGTCAGGAAGGTGGGGCTCAGCAAAAGGTAGTTGCCTGGCAAGAGGGGTCTAACATTAGCGGGGCACAATGACTGTTACCATGCAAAGGGACTAAACAGCAAATGACTGTTAACAATTCATCAGATATTTCACAACCCAAAGGGGAATAACATTTTGACAGGGGCCCAACAAAAACCTGTTACTAGACAGGTTATCCAACCCTGCCCAGTAACCTAACAGATATCTCTCAACCTAGGGGCCTAGGGAGTAATAATGTCCACTTCAACAGATATTTTATGGGCTGTGGGTTAGGAGCTAGTATATGTGAATCTTTCTACTCTGCCATCTTGGCTCCTCCTACCAACCTCTCTCTTAACAAAGAAGCAGACCCTCTGAGCAGTCATGACCTAACTGTAACTGGAGCAACCATAGCAACAAGTGAGCAGGGGCCATTGGGAAAATTCCAGACCCCTCATGGTTCCCCCACTCCCTGTCTCCCAGATCAACTAGAATCCCCTTGAGAGGGTGGGCTCAGTGCTCCAGAGCAGTGACTAGCAAGAACCCTGCCTTCCCCTTTTTCATTTTGAGTAGAATAGAGTGAGTCACCCAGAATGAGTAAGAATGCGTCTCATTTCCCCTAAGGCCCACCCTTTTTTGGACTTCCCTATTCTTCTTCTGTTTCTTTGTTTGTCTCTTTGGACACAGGGTCTCCCTATCTTATGCAGACTGGAAATGCAAAATATACTTTCTGACCTGGATCTATTTGACCCTCTTTAAGTAGCCTCCAGACCCCGCCTCCCCCTAGGGGCTCACTAGACTGGTACCAGGCTTAGTGAGGACACTTGACAGTCTCTAACCCTACCACACTTTGGAACTCCCCAGTTCAAGTTGTCTACCAGCAAACCCAGTAACAGGGTTCACCGACAATACCACCACACCCATCTTCCCTATTCCATCCACCCAGCTGCATAACCTCAGGGTCATCGTCCTTGACTCCTCACTCCCCTTTACCTCACTTATCTAAGCTGCCAAATTTTGGTGTTTCTACCCCCTAATCATAGTTCCCTCCCTCCACCCTAGCCTGGGCCCTCCCTCATCATCTCTTATCTGGGCTGCTTCCTAACTGGTCTTCTTGCCTCAAATGTCTCCCGACTTCAATCCATTCTCCACACAGCTGTCAAATACTTCTATTTTACTCACTCACAAACTCGATCATGTTACTCCACCTCTCAATAAACTGGTGGCTCCCTAATATCCCCAGGATCAAAAATAAAGTCCTCTATTTGGCACATCAGACCAGTTTCTTTGTGATCACTTTATTCATCTGAATGATTACGGAGAAGTAAATATCTGGGTTGTTATTTTACCTAGTATGAATATTGTGCTGTTTTGTGAAAAATGGATTTTGGATCCCTAAGATATTGGTGCCTAGCTCATAAATATTTATTTTTTTCTCCTTCTTTTCCCTTATGCAATCCTAGACCACTCATTGATTGGGAAAGGCATCTGTACAATTTGTCTGAATTCCTTATGGACTGGAGACCCATTGAACATGATTTGCCTAGAGATGCCGAGTGGTCAAACCTAAGTACTTAGCCCCTTTTGGGGATCCCCCATACCCTTTTGAGGGATTTTAGCAGCATATAGCATTTAAGTTTATCTGCTTGGCCTAGTGAGCGGGTGAGTTAGAAACTCCATTTGGAATGTCCTTGCGGCAGGGAGAATTCAGTAGGGAGGAAAATTTTACGTATATACCCTTTGATAAAAGAATTCAGAGGAAATTTTTCCTGGCTGTCCAAGGGGATTATCTATGGTAGAAGGACCTCTGGTGAAATTGTGGTGTCCCATTTATAGAAAAGGACACTAGAGAGCACAGTGGATAGACCACCAATGGGCTTAGGATCAAGAAGACTCATCTTCCTTAGTTCAAATCCAGTTCAAACACTTCTTAGCTGTGTGACCCTGGGCAAGTCACTTAATCCTATTTGCCTTAGTTTCCTCATCCAAAAAATGAACTGGAGAAGGAAATAGCAAACCGCCCTACTATCTTCGCTAAGACAACCCCAAAATGGCGTCACAAAGAGCTGGACATGATGCAAACAACACATCAGACAACAATTTATAGGAAGGGACATCTAGAATTTTTGTCTGGGCCCCAGTCAGCTGGCCTTATTCACTGAGTAAATCCTAGAAGGATTTCGTTTGTTTTCTCCCTAGAAGGGTCAGGGAGTGACACTCAGTAAAGTGCTAGTTCCTAAGCCCTATAAGGAGATCTTGGGCATGCTCTTGGAGCTTTGTAGAAACCAGGCTTTCCTTCTGAGAAGGGCAGCCTGATTTTCCTTTCCTGTTTTTGTCCTCTGTTGTTTGGGGGCTTTGCAAGCACCAGGACAGGTGGTTAACCTATTTGTTTCTCAAACTGTATCATCATTTATTTGGGAGTGTGGAAGAACATTAATCAATGAATTTTATTATGGGCTGTGCCTCATAGACTTTTCCCAAGATTCTTTTCCCCAAGTCATTAGAAGGATATCCAGGAGTTGGGACTATGGACTTTGCCAAACACTCTAGTAGATTAGATAAGGACAGTTAACATTAAGCTAGGGTGGGGATTGATTGAATCAACCAAATGAAAATGACTACCTTAATCCGGACAGGTAGGTGATGCAGTGGATAGAACACGGGGCTGAAGTCAAATATGATTTCAAATCTTGTCTATTCCCATATGCCTAATGGGGTGACTGGGGAAGTCACTCAATTCTGTTTGCCTCAGTTTCTTCATCTGTAAAATGATCTGGAGAAGGAAATGCAAATCGCTCCAGTATCTTTGCCAAGAAAACTCCAAATGGGGTCTTAAGAAGAGTCAGATTGAACAGTTACCTTAATTTGAGTGAGAACATCTCTATTGAAGCAGTCAAAGGCATAAAACTGGGTATGAGAAGTTCTTAATTTGAAAGCAGTGAGAAGTATCTGATGAAATGAAATGATGCTCCAAAGGAAGTAACATTGGGATTTGTTAAGAAGACTGGTTACATCTAGTGGGGTTTGCACAAATTAGCAGCCTGACATTTAAGCAGTGGGTGGCCTAGAGGAGGAAGTGGTCCAACCAAGGCCTTGGGAGGGAGTCATTGGTTGGAAGTGGGTTGGGGGGTTTAGGAGGGGACTTGGTTTCCTCCAACCCTTTGACCTGAGACGATGAGGTAAGAGGTCTTGGGCCCTCCTATCCAAAGTCATCTGGTGAGTCAGTAAATGTGGGCTTCAGTTATTTAACTTGGTGTTTTTTCTCTTTTATTTCTTGTGAACTTTGAAGGTTTGGGGGCTTCGGACTTCTCACAGGCAACCTAGCAGTGTCCCCATAGCATCAGTAACTGATGACAATGTCTACACCAGCTACTTAGGACAAATTAGATATACCGAGGAAAAGTAGCTTCAGGACTGTATAAGGAAAGCAGAAATCACCACCATATTTAAGGAAAATTCCATAGGGGCTCCATGAAGGAGAGAAAAAGCTTCTAGCTAAAGGACTTAATCTTTCATCACATGTTATAAACCTAATTCCACTTTCCTCTGAATTCAGTATGTGCTTGGAGGATGGTGTACCCCAGTTCCATTTAACCATTTAATATCCACTAGTTTTCACAAAGGATGTTTACTTCAGAGATGTAGCAAGAGCAGGAACCTCCTGCTTTGGGAGCACACCCTCTCCCAGACTCCCTGGGTCATTTGAGAAAGTGGGTTCAGTTTTAATGGCATTTGCGTGTAGGATTGATCCCACCAAATGCACCATTTTACCCAATGGGGCCTTATCTAGCTACTGCTGGGCTGGGCCCTCAGTTCCTTGCTCCTGATGTCCCGACTCTAAAGCATCAATGATGTCCTGATTCTAAAAGCTAGCATGACCTCAGCTCCCAGACTCCTGGATCTTGGGTCACTAAAGCGTGACTGTTGGAGACTCACAAGGTAGTAGCCTCTAGTTAGTCTCCTCTCTCCTAGGAGGAGGGAGAGAATTCAAATCTGATATTTTAAAAGCTGAATTTTGAAAGAACAACCTCCTCAACCTCATACTCAAATATCCCCAGCCTTTGCTCAAAGACTTTCCAGGAGGGAGATCCCAGTACTTCCCTGGGGGCAGGGGAGGGTGCCTTCCCTGTCCTCCGCATATGGCACCTGGGAACAGGTCCCACAATGGGGCTTTTCTCCTGTTACCAAGTTTCACTTGGTCTTTTTGCAGCTCCAACTCACTGCTCCTACTTCTGCTATCTGGGGCCAACAATCTTAAGCAAGTCTATTAACCTCTTTGTTTCTCCATCTCTAAAATGAGAGTGCTGAATTAAATAGCCTCTAATGTCCCTCCCAGCTCTAAATCTGTAATCTCAAATTTTGAGGCAGCTCCATGGTGTAGTGGATAGAGTGCCAGGTCTGCATTCTATCCAAATCCAGCCTCAAACACTGCTTATTTGTGAAAGTCACTTAACCACTGTCTGCCTCAGTTTCCTCAACTGTAAAGTAAGGATACTATTACCTAACTTCCAAGAGAGCTGTCAGGTGGCACAATGGATACAGTGCTGCGCCTGGAGTCAGGAAGGCCTGAGTTCAAATCTGACCTCAGATACTTTCTAGCTGTGTGATCCTGGGCAAGTCACTTAACTCTGTTTGCCTCAGTTTCCTTATCTATAAAATGAGTCAGGAAATGGCAAAGCACTCCAGTATCTTTGCCAAGAAAACCCCATATGGGGTTACAAAGAATCAGTCAGGACTGAAAAGGCCTATATTGTAATAAACACCACCTTCTCATGAAGATCAGAACGGGAAATATTTGTATAAAAGCACTTAGCATAGTACCTAGCATAGAGCATGTGTTAACAAATGTCTATTCCTTTCCCTAAAATCAATTCTTTTACCTGAAAGCCTTTTAAATACTTGGAATACTGCTACTTCAGTCTTCTTCTTAAGATTAGGCATATACAGTACTTTCAAACTCACAGGGCACTGTGGAAGTCAGTCTATAAACATTTAAGTGCCTACTATGTGTCAAAGGATGTAATGAAAGGCATAAGACAGTCCCTGCACTCAAAGGACCCACCATCTAATAGAGGAAGACAAAACAGGTACCTGGTTTATGGGCATGATGAAGTCCTGAATCTGGGGTGGGAAATGATCGGAGGAGGTAGGAGTTAAGGACGTGAATTCATCTTGCAGAAGGATGAGTTCTGTTGGTCATGAAACCTAAGTGATCAGCCAGATGGGAAAGTGTGGAAGGTAGGATTTGAAACTAGATCTGCACCTCAAGGCTGTAGAGGACAGAAGGTGAGGTAGAGGCGGATTTTTTTTTCCCAGCAGAGGAAGTTTTGGGGAAGGTTAATTATATTTTAGGGGAAAAAAAACTTTCTGTGATTGTAATTTGAGTAGATCTCTTGAGGGCTTTATTTTCTGAGCTCAGCTGAATGACCAGATGCTGTGTGAATGTATTTCTAAAACTCCCCCAAACCCCCATCAGATTCTGCGCTAGGGACATTTTTTTATCACTCTAAGTTGAAGGCTACTGGTATCTAGAATAACCCAGACCCAGAGTGGCTGCTCCATGGGGAATCTGAGTCCAAGAAACAGTAATAGACTGACTGTCTCCAGCCCCACCTTCTTGTTTTCCATGGGGCAGAGAGAATGGAGCTCATCCTCCCCTCTCCTCCCCACCTTCCCCTGCTACAGCACCTGGATTTTGAATGTGAAACAAATGGGTTACTGGGTCCTCGGGTTCTGGGGTTTGGGGGGTGGGAAGGGATGAATTTGCATCCTAAATAGAAACAATAATCTAACCACTGTCTTGACATAGGCAAATCTTGGGCCTGAGCAAGGGAAGGAGAGGGGAGTGTGTTCAAAGGAATAATGAAATGCTTTGGAGCAAACAGACCCTTTGCTTACATCACTCCGGATGTTAGCTGATAGCAATGTGAAGAATGCCATATCCAGGCCAGGAAATCTAGGTTCAGTTCCTGTTTCTCCTACTTTCACCAATGATCCCGGGAAGGGGTTGGAGTGGATGGTCTGTAAGGTCCTTTCCAACTTCTGAAATCAATCAGTAAGCATTTATTAAGTGCTTACCATATACAGACGCTGATCCTAAAAGACAAGGGAAACGATCCCTGCCCTCATCCGCCCTGTAGACAACTGGCATGTACCCAGACAGCTGCACATTAGATCCTGCATTGTTCTGAGAGCGGGGATTGTGAGGTTGTTTGTTTGGTTTTCTTTGTAGGGGAATTATAGATGATGTAGCTCTGAAAAAATATGCTATACATACATATATAAATATATTTTATATATATATCAGTATAAATATATTTATATATAAAAATGTACTTTATATATGTTTATGTGTATGTATGTATATTTATATACAAATAAATATATATTATATATATTTCATATAGGGATAAGGTAGAGGTAGGTAGAGGAAGACCAGGTTTCAAGGTGCTGGGGCTTTCTTTGTATCCACAGTGAGTGATTAATAAGGTGGCTGGCACTTAGTAAGGGCTTAAGAAATACTTGCTGATTCACTGATGAGAATAGAGCAGGGGTGAGGAACCTGTGGCCCTCTAGGTCTTCAAGTGCAGCCCTTTGACTGAATCAAACATCACAGAGCAAATCAGAGGAGGAACAGGAATTTAGGGGGGAAAATCTTTACAAGTTTTCTGTGATAAAAGTCTCATTTCTGAAATAGATGAACTGGGTCAAATTTATGAGAGTAAGAGTCATTCCTCAGTTGATAGTCAAAGGATGTGAATAAGCCATTTCAGAAAAAGAAATACAAATTATCAATAGCCTTATGAAAACTTTCTCTAAATGACTAATACTTAGAGAAAGGCAAATTAAAACAGCTTCCTTCACATCTATCAGATTGGCTAAACAACTTTGAAAGACTTAGAAACTCATTAACACAGTGAACAATGACAATTCCAAAGGACTCAGAATGAAACATGTAGCCCATCTCCTGATAGAGAGATGATGGACTTCGAATACAGGCTGAGACTTCCTTCCTTCCTTCCTTCCTTCCTTCCTTCCTTCCTTCCTTCCTTCCTTCCTTCCTTCCTTCCTTCCTTCCTTCCTTCCTTCCTTCCTTCCTTCCTTTCTCTTCCTTTCTCTCCTTCCTTTCCTCCCTCCCTCCCTCCCTTTCTTTCCTTTAACATGGTTAATGAGGGAATTTGTTTTCCATGACTATATATATTTGTAACAGGTTTTGTTTTTCTTGCCTTCTCAATGGGGAAAGAAGTGAAGGAGAAAGGAGAGAGAAAATTCAAAACTGAAAATATTTAAAAAATTGAATAAAATTATTTTTAAAAATTAAGAGTAATATAATATAAAAAAATAGTCCTTACCCTCAGAGAACTTATGTTCTATTGGGGAAGAAAACATACATATATATATATATATATATAACATATATCTCCATATTTTCAAATTCAGTTTTATTTTCATGAAGACCCACATTCTCTCCCTCTTACCCATAACCCCTCTCCCCAGTTTAAGAAATCAAGAAAAACAAAACAAGATACAAGCATGTAAAGTCAAATAAAACTAATTCTCAATCTGCCCTCTGGATTCGTTACTTCTCTTAAGGGAGAGTGAGAGCATTTTGCATCATAAATCCCCTGGAACTGTGATGGATCATTTCATTGATCAGAATTCCTAACTCTTTCAAAGTTGTACAGCATGTATTTATTTTTTTTACATCATTCAGGGAATATTTGATTCGTTTCTCTAATTAAACCCATGTAAATAAGAACTTACACATTTATACAGTGTGTTACCCCCATACAAATAGGAAAAAATGACTTTAACATTTCTAGACCAATATGGCTGCTCAACAAAGTCCAAGTGGGATATTTTTTCCAAAGATGACACCACAGCTAGACTTTCCAAAATTCTAATTTTATATCGATAATTAGATATAGATATAGAGAACCAATAGCACTCTGCTAGGCATCAACAGCAGCCGAAGCTTTCCCAGGTGCTACAGTCACTGAACATAATTATACACATTAACCTTTATCTCACTGTTTCCAAAACAAAAAGAAAACAATAATTCATGAAAACATCCCCTTCCCCCCCAAGAGGTTTTTTTAATCCCAGAAAAACAGTATTTTCTTACTGATACAGTACTTGACTCTTATTAGCTTCTCAATTATAATCTAGAAAAACCAAAAATCTATCTAGAAGAACATCATTAAAAACATGTCTTGGATAGCAAATCGCTACTGTGTATCATAAGGTGGTACAGAATATTTTACATTCACAGAAGTGTAACATGGTACTGTCCATGGTACTGTAGAGGATACAATGAAAAAGGGCATTATTTGACTTGATTCTACTTTTGTAGCACAAAGTGAGCAAGAAAGAATATGACATTTATTTAATACAGAAGCATATAAGTATTTATTGGAGCAATGAGGTGATATAGTGGATTAAGTGTTGGGCCTGGAAGACTCATCTTCCTGAGTTCAAATCTGGTCTCAGACACTTACTAGCTATGTGACCATGGGAAAGTCATGTGACTGTTTGCCTCAGTTTCCCCATCTGTAAAATGAACTGGAAAAGGAAACGACAAACCACTCTAGTTTCTTTGCCAAGAAAACTCCCAATGGGTCACAGGGAGATGGATCATGATTAAAATAACTGAACAACATTAACAAAAGAGGATTTTTTTTAAAACTAGCCACACATATCTAAGTGCTTGTTGCTCTGCATAAATATTAGCTGAAACCATTGGCTTCATGTAAAGATGTAGGTGTATGCAAAGATGCATCCAAAGGGCGGAGGGAAGGAGAATTTGTTTGACATACTGTGCCAGTCTGCCATATGGAGGAAGTGGCTGCTTTCAGGAAGGATGAGAATGCCAAGTGGCACTTCACATAGTGTATATTAATAGTGGGATTGATGAGGCCCTCCCTAATCTTTGCTGGTGAGAGTATTGGTGTATTTGTAGAGTTAAGCTGGGATCTCACAGGCACTTGAAGCAATTCATGTAGCTCACTGCTAAAAGACCTACTCATATTTTCCAATGCTGAAGTAAGGCAGGGGTATCATGGTACTGTGGAAAGACCATACTTTCTGGAGTCAGGGGAATGGAGTTCAAATCCCACATGTGGGGTTATCTTGAGTAAATCACAACTTTCCTGGGCCTCAGTTTCCTCCCTTGTAAAATGAAGAGATTGAAATAGAGCTCTTAGGTCCCTTTCAACTCTTAATCTGTGATCCCAAGTTTATTGTTTTCCCCAAGAGCTACTTAAGGTAACATTTTATTGGTGGAGATTTAGATAGGTGCCTCTGGCTGAAGGTGCAACTCAGGAGAATATTAGGGAGCAGCCTGAAATTCATTACTCTTTTTAAGTGATTCCTAACCCTTAGGGTGGGAAGGCTAGGTGGCTCAGTGGATAGAACTGTGGCAAGACTCATCTTCTTGAATTCAAATCTGGCCTCAGACACTTACTAGCTGTGTGACCCTAGGCAAGTCACCTAACCCTGTCTACCTCAGTTTCCTCATCTGTAAAATGAGCTGGAAAAGTATCTTTGCTAAAAAAAAAACCCCAAATGGGGTCATAAAGAGTTGGACACAACTGAAAAATGACTCAACAACACCCTAAGGGTGGTTCTGTATGGTTGGAAGCCAGAATAGGTCATTGGGGTGGGACCTTGGGAAAATGGATGCCAACAGAAAGTGGCAGGAAATTGTATCAACTGTTTGTGTACTACTGAGTCCTTTATGTTTTCCAAAATTCCAATAGGGCGAAATTAAAGACATCTTACATCCAATATGCTTTATTATCTTTAGTGTCTGAAAGGGAGCTGAGATCCTGTTACTGACATCTGTGGAGATCAAGAAATGACCTATATGCTGCATTTGCCATAGGAAATTCTGGATGAAGGCAAAATGGAATGTATATTTCAAGAAAAGCTAACATACCTCTATAGGAAACAGTCTTTGTCAGATCCCGTGTCCCGATTCTTGGCTCAGAATATACAATCGCTAAATGTTTTAGCTCCTCTCCAAAGTTCTCATTTGTTCTTTTGCATTATTGAATGATTAATTATTGAGTTTTTATTCAGGCCCAGGAAATCACTCTGATAAAGAGTTAAAGCTTTGTGCCTGCAGAGTTTGGATTCTCCCTACTCTGTGATTTAAACACAGATGAATTTGGAGGGAATTGTTTCCAGAAGGAATTCTGCGAGCCCACCCCACCTAACTAAGCTCAAAGTAGAGGGAAATGAGGAAAGAATCCTCCACACCATCCCCTTTCTGATCAGGGTTCAAGGTCATGCACTGCTGAGGCTGGAGCACAATGAAAGGGTTTTAGTGGATTGCAAAGTCAATACCGAATGAATGAATAAGACATTTATTAAATACTTAGTGTATGCAAAGTGCTGCACTAAGCTATGGAGATACAAACAAAGAAGTATGGCAGCCCCCGCTCTTCAGAAGTTCATATTCTAATGGGGAAGACAACACATAGGAAAGGTGGATGCAAGGTGGATGGAAAGGTCCCATGACTCTTAGGGTGTGGCAAAGCAGATGGTGATATGAGTCCATAGTATAACAGGGCAATCCAAATAGCTAATGTCATTAAGAGAGGCATAGTTTTCATTCATTTAGTTATTCAATAAGCATTTATTAAACACTTCCTTGACACCAGGCATTATGCTAAGTGCTGGTGATACAAAGTCACTGTTCTTGCCCTCAGGAAACTTCAGTTCTATTAGGGGAATAAGCACGATACAGTCTGAATTTTCTCTGTCTTGGTCAGCCCAAATCTGAAATATTGTGTATTCTGACTACTCCAATTTAAGAAGGAGATTGAGAAACTGGAGGACCACTAGGATAAATCTATGACATATGAGAATTCTTGAAGGAAATGGGATGTTTAACAGTGGAGAAGAGAAGATTTGGGGCAGATAAGCTAAGAAAACTGTCTCTAAATATTTGATGACCTGACATATTGAAGAGGGATTGGATTTATTCTATTGGGCCAAAAGGTGGATGTTTCAAAAAGGAAAATTTTGACTTCGTGTAAGGAAAAACTTCTTAATAGTTTGAGCTATTCAAAAGGGTAATAAGTTGCCTTAGGAGGGAGTAAGTTCTCTCTCACTAGGGATCTTCAAGCAAGCATTGAATGATCAATCAATTAAAGCAATTAATCATGGCAACTCATCAAATATGTTATACTGGGTATGCATGAGTGAATGAAGTTCCTTCTCACCTTGAAATTCTATGAATTTCTTGAAATTCTTTCCCACTTAATAAACTTGGCATGAGAGTGCCAACATTCAGTCTGTTGCCACTGAGTCAGGGTGTGCCTTGTCCCACCTTTTCTGATCCCATTGGCCACTATTTAGCACCTAAGCCCAAGGCAGAATCCACCCCAAAAATCTATCTGATGGAAGGATGGAGGATTCTGAATGAGGGGGTGCTGCATATGCTCAAGAACCCAGGTTCTCTGGCCTTCCAATCAAGTTCGAGCCCCATCAGCCTTCACACACAATGTCTTTCCGGCAGCTCCTACTCACAGTCTGGTTTTTCTTTCTTGATTGCTTACTTTCTGGTCAAAGGTCTAGGAACAGATAACCTCTTCATTTTCAGCGCAGCTGAGGCCAGGTAAGGGGTTGAGTGGCCTCAGAGCCAGAGGTCCTAACTACTTAATCTCCTTTCTCTTGTTCTAGGAAGTTAGGATGAGAAGAGATCACTCTAATCTTTTACCAGGCCTTAGGAAGTTAGGATGAGAAGAGATCACTCTAATCTTTTACCAGGCCTCCACTTAGACACTGTAGCATGGTCCTTTCTTGGTTTCCTCTTAAGATCTCTCTGTTTTTCCTTGTTTTGTTCAATCATTCAGTCATGACCTCAACTTTTTGTGACCTCATGGACATAGCTCTTCTATCTTCCTCTACCTCCCAAAGCCTGTCCAAACCCATGTTTGTTACTTCCATGACATTACTTATCCATCACATCCTCTACCATCCCCTTTTCTTTTTGCCTTCAGTCTTTGCCAATAGCAGGATCTTTTCCAACGAGTCCTGCCTTCTCATTATGTGGTCAATGTTCTTCTGTTTTGCCTTAAGGTTTACCAGCATCTCAGACGACTTCATTAGCTATTTGGGCAGTAGAGTCCAAACCAATGGCTTCCCTTTGTCTCACTTCACCTGGATATTTCATGCCAGTGATGTACTCAGTTCATAAGGAAGGAGAGGAAGGGAAAGTCCAATGACATACAGTGATATTGATCTGTTTCTGTCTTCCAGCGTTTAACACAATGCCTGGCACATAGTCAATGCTTAATAATGTTTATTGATTAATGATTGAACCAACTGACTTACCAAATAATTAATCAAGTCCCAGGATGACCTCAGTTTGAATCCCATCTCAGACATTTGCTAGCTGTGTAACTCTGGGCAAGGCAGCTAAGCCTTCTCAGACTCCGTTTCCTCATCTATAAAACAGGGATAATAAAAGCACCTACCTCTCAGAATTTTGAGGGGATCCAATGAGATAATGTATGTAAAGTGCCCTGTAAACCTTTTAGTGCCACATAAATTCTAGCTACAGTTATTTTCCTGAGTGAATACGATGGGCTTGGCCTTTTAGTACATTAATTTGTCAGCAGAGAGTGGGAAGGGGAAGCACACCTAGTTGTCATAAAGATCAGAAGCTTTTTGGAAACAGGTTGAGTCAAACAGTTGAGTCAATGCTCCCGGTATCCGGTCTCTCCTGCTGATGTCTCCTCCTTGAATTCCTACTTCAATACTGAACTTCCTGACCTCCTTCCCTCCTTTGAAATACAGCAAAATCCAGACAGATAAGTGTAAAACTGGGTCTCTAGGCTCAATGAGCAGAGTGAGACACAGTGAATGGGAGTCATAAAGAGCCAGTTTGGGCTCCACATCAGTTACTGATATCTAGTGAAGTACCAAGAATGTGATATATACTCTTACAGTCCAGTTCTGTCTAGTCTTGTTCTGTCCTCTCTACTCTTAAAGGAGGGCAAAATGTTGTAGAGTCTGCCATCCTGGAGTCCAGGAGACCGTGGTTCTAATCCTGTTTAGCTACATGACCTTGGGCAAATCACTTCCCCTTTCTGCTTCTCTGTGTCTGTTTCCTCATTTGTGAAATGAAAAGACCTCTAAGGTCTGGGTCTACAGACCTCTAAGTTCTAAATCCATGATCCTATGTATCACAGGTTTACAATTATTTACATTTACATATATTAATTTAACATGTACATTTAACATACATTCATGTAGCTAGGTTATGCAGTCCTGTAGTCACGAATAACTTAGTTCAAATCCTGCTGCAGACACTTTGCAGGTGGGCAACCCTGGGAAAATCACTCTGCCCCTGTCTGCCTCAGTTTCCTCATCTGTCAAATGGGAATAATAACAGCACCTGTCTCCCAGGGTCGTTAGGAGAAATAAGTGAAATAATATTTGGAAAGTGCTTTGCAAACCTTAAAGCATTATAGAAATGTGAGCTATTATTATTCCAATAACCCAGTAATCCATTACTTACTCCTTGGCACCCTGTCATTGATCTGTTTGCCAATCCATTTCAGCATTCTTTTTCTTTAATGGAAGTCATCAACCTCTAGTCCTGAACCTTCTGGTACTGTTCTCCGGGCAATCATGTCACTTCATACAGGTTTTGCAATTAAAACAATGTATTCCTTGTATTAATTCTGGCCCTGGGATATTCCATCGCATTGACACAGGAGAAGAGGCAGCCTGAACAGCTGACTCCTGCTCTGGCCCAAGGCACTGATGAGATTAAAGTTTTCTGCAGTGTTGGAACTTGAGCATTTTGGGTGGATGCTTTTTCTCTTTTCCCTATGATAGACAAATAGCAAAGATCTGGAGGCAGAGGGGCTGTCGTGTAGATTTCTTTCTAAGAGGCAGCACATCAATTTAACCTTTGCAGCTTTCAATTTCTTCCTCTGTAAAATGGGCATGTTCAACCAATCAGTCAATTGGCAAGCATTTTTGAGTGCCTGTTATGTGCCAGACAATATATTAAGTAGTGGGTATATAAAGACAAAAATGAGACAGTCCCTGCCCCAAAGAGGCAGCTAGACTAAACTGTCCAGAGATAGAGCCCTGAACCTGGAGACTCAGACACTTACTACTAGCTGCGTGACTTTGGGCAAATCACTAGCGTCTACTTGCCTCAGTTTCCTCAACTATAAAATGGGGACCTACCTCACAACATTTTACAAACACTTCACACAGTGCCCCGGCATACAGTAGGTACTTAATAACTGCTTGCTTCCTTCCTAAATGAGCTTACATTCTCTCAGACAACAGGTACAAATATATATGTAAATGTATATGTAATATACATCTATACATACACATACATATACAGACACACATATATACAGACAAACACTAGTTAACTGGGGAATAATACTAACAGCTATGTGTATCATGATAATGTCCATCTCACAAGATTGTTGTGAGCAAGGGATTTCACAAAGTGAAAGACCTGTGTAAATTACAATTATCATTATTATTAGAAGTAGTGGTATTAGTATAATATTGACATTGGCAAATCCCCTGTCTCCCTCAGAGCTGTCTGAGCTAGGCAGGTGTAAGCCCATCTCCAGTGCCAGTGGGTTTCACAGGAGCACCAGGTCTGTCCCAAGAATTTGTAGCCTCAAGACCCACTTATCTGCCTGGTGCCAAGGAAAATGTATCTGAAGGAGGGGGAACAGGACTTCATCTCTAGCTCTGGAACATACCACTTTGGCCAAATCAGGAAATCTCTCCATTTCCTCAACTGCAAAATGAGGGGGTGGGGTGGGTCCGATGACCTCTGAGGTCCCTTTCAGGTACAACATGTCACTCCTTTGACAAGATTGCTAACCAGAGAGATTAGGGAAATGTCGTAGCTATTGTTTATGTAGGTCCTGGCACAGCATTTGGCAAAGTCTCTTGTATTATCTTGTGGAAAAGATGGAAAGATGGAACTACACATAACATAGTGAGAGGTGACCCAAAGTGACCTGACCACATCCTTCAATGACTCTGGGCAGAAGGTGGATGACTGCTGCTGGTTATATTGTAGAGGGGGGTTTCTTGTGGAAGAATGAGGTGGCCAGAATGGCCTTGGGGGTCCTTTCTAACTCTGATCTAGGGGCACAGATTTAAGACCATAGGATCACACATACTGTTTATATAGAGTTCCAACCCTACTTTTACAGATCAAGAAACTGAGGTCCAAAAAAGTGACTTGTGATTTGTCCAAAATTCTACAGGTAGTAAGTGATGGAGGTGAGATTTGAACTCATATCTTTTGACAGTGAGTCCAGGGCTCTTTCTGTAATAACACACTGGATTTATGATATAAATCCCATATTAATGTTGTATTAGTGCAATCAATTAGGCTCCTTGATTGGTCCTTTGGTTGTTAGGATGTCCTATTGCTAAAGAGCTCCAGAACCTGAGGTCTGCCTCAATTGGTTACTATCATGGGAACCAAGAGGTTCTTTGGGGTCTTTGTTTATTCTCCTAGTTCTTTGCACATGACCTTCTTTCAAAAACCACTGAGACAGAGGATGGCTGGAGAAATACAGAGATTTAAAGGGACACACTCCTTATTGGTGACTCCCCAACATTCAGGATGTGTACTTCTCGTTAGTGTGGAATCTCTCAGACTTTGTATTGAATTGCTTCATATGACCACTAGACCAGTCCATCTAGACCAGATACTGCAGCTGTTGGACATTATATTTATCCTCTCTCAGTCCCTGTTTCCTCATCTGCAAAATGTGAAGGTTGGGATAGATTAATGACAGATAGCATTTATATAGTATTTAAAGTCTGAGAAAAATAACATGTCCTTTATCTGTGTTATAATTTGATCCTCCCAACAATTCTAGGGACTGAGTGCTATTACTATCCTCATTTTACAGATGAGGAAACTGAATTAAAACAGAGGTTAAGTGACTTGCCCAGGGTCATGCAGTAAGTAAATGTCTGAGGCCAAATTTAAATTCAGGTCTTCCTGACTCTAGGTCCAATACTCTATCTACTGCACCACCTAGCTGACCCCCTCTTGGTGTCTTCTTGCTAGGTCTATGATCTTGGGGTGGGACAGCCAGGGCTTTTCTCTAGTATACTGGATTTAGAGAATGACCATTTTAGAGGGCAGCCCCCATAGTCCTTGCAGAACTAGAAGTATGTGAAATGGGAAGCTGTCAGTTGGCAGGCTGAGACAAACTCTTCCCTCTTACCCTGTTACCCCTCCTCCTGCTTAGCAGTCTCCCCAGCAGCGACTTGCCCCAGCATTCTTGTACCGCTTCTTCCACATGTAACTGATGGTACTTGCTCCTGGTGTCAAAATTCTTAGTTATAGCTCTAAAAACAGGCATACAGTTTCTGTCATTGATCAAATCATATGGATCACAGAGCAAGAAGGGATCTTAGATACCATCTACTCCAATTAATCCCTAGTTTTTCAGATGAGGAAGCTGAGAGATGCTATGGGACTTCTCCGTGGTGACACAGAAAATAATAAGTGAGATTGGAACTTAGATCTCTCAAATTCCAAGTCCCACACTCTACCCACTATAATACCCTCTTGACCACAAAAGTCTTGGAAATATAATTCAGTACAGCTGTAATAGAGGAAATGAGGGATATCTCCAGTCATCCTGATCTATATCTGGCCACTGGCTCCAGATGACTCCAGAAGAGAGAGTGAGGTTGGTTACTTTGCACAGCCCTCCCTCACTTAAATTCAATTCACTTGCATGTCATGTCATCACCTTCCAGATGTCATGGTCCTCTTTGAGAACAAAGGATGAACAATAATAGAGGAAATGTAGATTAGGACGTGGCCAGTGAAAAGTCTGATCTTTTGAGCATGCACAGTATGTGCCGGCTATAAATTCATGTGGAACCTACTTGCAGGCAAGCACAAGGGAAAGCCTCTATTTCTAGACTTTGGAGAGTTCTATTTGTTGTCCACTGACCATGTTGAGAAGAAACAAACTTTTGCTAAACTGCTGACCTAGAATTGGGTGTGCATTCAAAAGGCACTAACCAGCCAAAGTGAGGCTGTCTCTCTCTTTTTTCCTGCTTGGATGTGTATCTGTGTCTGTCAGTAAACATTTACAAGGTGCGCAGTGACTGGCACATAGTAGGAATTTAATAATAAAATAATGCTGACTGCTGTAAGTATCCAAGTGGGGAGAGATGACTAGTGTTGGGACCTGCTCTCCCACCTTGGCAACATGAAGTCATACAAACAAGGACTTCTCATTCTGTTCTTTTTGTGCATTATATATCCTTCTTCCCTTAGGTGGAAGACAGAGCCCGCTAAATCATGACCTTGTGAACTGTGAAAGATCAGAAGTGTGAGTCTCCAAAGGTCCAATGATTACTGTTTATGCCAAATTTTCAGGCAGCCAAACCCTACAAAGACCAAATCCTCAAGGGATCCCACATAATCCAGCATAGTCGTGGATTAAAGGTGGCCAAGAAAGGGAGAAGTTCCTCCATTACTACACGACATTCAGAAGTGAAATTGGTAGGGTCATGCTTTGTAGAAACTCCACTAAATTTGGGCCCACTATCCCCATGGACTGAGATAGTAGGAGGAAGAGTGTGCCCCTAGGTTTTGAGAAGAAGTGCTTATACTTTTCTTCTTGTGGTATCTTCTCCATAAATACCCCTTTGTAAAAATTAATTGGTATTAATTTGTTAAGCAATCTTGGGGCCCTAATTACTGAGCCAAACAATAATGTATGAGAGATATTAACTGTGACTTGTGATTGATGTTGGTGAGAAAACACCAGGAAGGAGACCAGAGCTGATTACAGTAGAAAAAATATCCCCAACCCTGTAGGGCCACCCCTAGAACCATGAAGGGAAGATGTAATCTTGTAATGGGAACCTGACTTACCAGTGAGAGTACACGTTGGAATAAAGAGCCTCAGAACTCATGTAAGATTACACAATCAACTGAGGCAATCGTAAACTAAGTGTAGAAACAACTGAAATAATAATAATACTTTCAAAGTACAGAGCATTGGATGGGGAGATCAAACCCACATGGGAACAGGATAAGGGCCAAATCCTCTCTGGTGTCCTTTGTACCACAGGAGTGGTACTGAAGATGCTTTCAGTGAGGGTATAGAGGATGAGTTTATGTCCTAATATTTTTTTTTGTTGCTGTTGTTCAGTAGTTTTGGTGACTTCCAACCCTTTATGACCCCATTTGGGGTTTTCTTGGCAAAGGTACTGGAGTGGTTTGCCATTTCCTTCTCTGACTCATTTTACAGATGAGGAAACTGAGGTAAACAGAGTTAAATGATTTGTCCATGGTCATGTGTCTACTAAGTGCCAAGGCTGGATTTGAACTCAAGATGAGTCTTCCTGACTCTAACCTGCGTGCTCTAACCACTGTACTGCTTAGCTACTTTTATTCAACTGTAAAAGCAGTCATTTTATTCACCTGTGCAATAGTACACACAGATTTGTCAGAATTAGGATTTGAACCTGGGTCCTTGGACTCCAATCCCCCCTATATCCTTTCTAACTGCAAAGCCATGACGCCATGAGTTTGAATCCCTGCTTTGCTTCTTAACTTGAGTGTGGCCTTGGGTAAAGTCACTTCTTATACCCCCCATTCCTTCACCTGTAAAGCAAGAGTATTAGATTGGATGATTCTGAATTCCAACTCCTTTTTCCCTATGCTGGCCCTCCTCTAGAGCTAGCCTTCCAAGTTAACCCTGAACAATGAATAATGCATAACTCTAAAGGTCTGTTTCAATTAATTAATACATTATCTCACCCTCTTATGATCTGGGAGTCAACAGGGAGCTGGTGAAGAGCTTTGAATGGGTCATGGGCTAATAGAATACAAGCAGAATTTTCATTCCATTCAGAAAGCATCTATTAAGCATCTACTAATTACAAAGGCAAAAAATCGACAATTTCTGCTCTCATGGAGTTTACTTTCTAGTCTGGCAGCAATGGGAAGAACCCATTGGCCTTGAGGGGTATTGGAAGCAGGGAAGTTAGGAAGGTTGTTTGATCAGTTCAGATGAGAAGCAATATGGATTTGGATTAAGATGGCGGCAGAGGGAATGTAAAGGAAAGGAGAAATAAAGATGTTTCAAAGGTAAAGTATATATGATCTGGTAATCCACAATGTGTCCTCATAGATGGAGGATTAGAAGGGGCCTCTGGTCCACCCCCTTGTGTCACAAATAGTGAGCCTGAGACAGAAAGGCTGTTTCCTTCCTCTGTAGTTCCTCACAACAGTGAAGTTGTAGGTACAGTCTCTCTCTCTAGCCTATTCAGTGGAAAATATTTGAAGATTCTCCTTGTAAAAGCGGAAGAGGAACCATTGTGAGCAAACTGCCCACTGCCTTGGGCCTCAGTTTCTGCAGCTGTAAAGGGGGGAGAGGCGGGCAATTAAAAGTGAAACTGGAGTACGTGCAGTCCTTCCCCCTAGCCTATTTGATGGAAAATATTTGAAGATGCTCTCAAGGCTAGCCATACCTGGTGTTATGACAACATTGCATTTCTAACACTGAGAGAATCCTGAGATTTTCGAATTTGACAGGACTTGAAAGAAAATCTAGTCAAATTTCTTCATTTTAAAAATGAGAAGGAGCATGACAATGAATCTACCTACTAGATCTGGTGTTAAGGAGAACTGAGTTCAAATCTCATCATTAATACTGATGAGCTGTGTGACTGCTGACAAGTCACTTGTGAAAATACCTCACAGTGATATTGTGACATCATCTGTGTCAGACTCTCTGTCTACTTTAAATGGTTCTGTAAATGTCAGTTTGGTTTACGAAACTGATACCTAGGGACGGGAATGATTTTCCTGAGGTCATACAGAAAACCTTTCTCGATCGGTCTTTAATTCGTTTGGCTCCTTCTGTTGATTATTTCCCATTTATTCTGGGGTTGCCTTAGCTGTATGTAACTGTACGTTATCTCCCCCATTAGTGTGTGAGTTCCTTAAGAGCAGAGACTTGGCTTTTGCCTTTCTTTGTAGGTTGAGCGCTCAGAACAATGTCGGGCACACAATAGGTGCTTAGTTGTGGTTGTTCATCCCAGAGTGATGTCTTGACTCATGCATGAATTGGATTGCCTGAATATTAACTGACTGACAGAGGCAATAAGTTGCCAAGTAGAGATCTGCAAATTTTAGGTATTCTTCTACCAGATTATACTGCCTCCCTCTTCTTTATTTTAATTTTTTATTAAGTGATTCAGTAGTGTCTAACTCTTCATGCCCCTGTAGGCCATACTATCCACAGGATTTTCTTGGCAGAGATATTAGAGTGGTTTGCCATTTCTTCAGTGGATTAAGGCAAACAGAATTAAGTGACCCATTCAGGGTCACACAGCCAGTGAGTGTCTGAGGCCGGATTTGAACTCCAGTCTTTCTGACTCCAGGCCCGGTGTTCTCTCCACTGATCCACCTAGCTGCTGGCTGCTTCCCTCTACTGAGATGGTGTTTGAATGAGTAGCACAGAAAAGAAGCAAAAATTTGAATCTGGGTTCCCATCCTGGCTCTGTTACTTACAATCTGACTTTGTGAAAAGTAATTTCATCTTTCTGGACCTCAGTTCCTTCACTTGTAAAAAAAAAAAAAGGAGTTGGCATTCTGAAGAGTAATTTGAAACTGTTCAAAGGATTATAAAATGAAATATCCTTTGATTCGACAATAACACTGCTAGATCTATATCCCAAAGACATCAAAAAAGAGGGGGGAAAGGACTTATTTTATTTGTACAAAAATATTTATAGCAGTTCTTTTTTTTGTGGTGGCAACTGAAAATTGAGGGCATATCCATCCATTGGGGAATGGCTGAAAAAATTGTGGTTATGATTATGATGAAATACTATTGAGTTACAAGAAATGAAAATCAGGATGATTTCAGAAAAACCTGGAAAGACTTATATGAACTGATGCAAAGCAAAGTGAGCAGAACCAGGAGACATAGTAACAGCAACATTGTAACCATGATCAACTGTGTATGACTTAGCTACTCTTAGCCAAAGAGTGATCCAAGACAATCCCAAAGGACTCACGATGAAGCATGCTATCCATCTCCAGAGAAAGAACTGATACTGGGGGGTGGAGCCAAGATGGCAGAGTAGAAAGACTCATGTATGCTAGCTCCGAACCCACAGCCCATATATTTCCTGCAAGAAGAACTCCCCACAAATTCTGAAGCACTGCAAGTTGTGCAGAAACACAGTGGAAAAGATTTCTGTTCCAGAGAGCCCTGGAGAGCCATCCCCAGGGTTCATCATGCCCCGGAAAGCGGAGCCCATCCCTGAGCTGCCCTGGCCACAGCCCCAGAGGAGCAAATCCAAGCAGGCTTCAGGGACAGAACCACGGGCGGCCAGGAAGGTCCCTCTGCCCACAGACGCTACAGGTCAGTGAGAGAGACGTCTGGGCTGACTGAGAGGGGAGCAGGGTGTCTCTGTGACTCGGGCCCCCTTGGGAGGTAGCGGTGGGTGGCAGCAACAGCGGGCCCCAGGACTCCCTGAGCAGCAGGCAGAAGTTCAGGGCCATTACTGAAAGTCTCTGCATAAACCCCCTGAGGGAACTGAGCCTGGGAGATGGCCCTGCCCCCACCCAAGCACCAGAACTTAAGCTCACATTGAATAGCAGCCACACCTGCTGCGGAAAGCCCATTTGAATCTCAGACCCCAAGCAAGATCTGGGCAGATCTAGGTGGGGGTGCAGAGAAAACCTAGAAGTCAAGTAACTGGCTGGGAAAATGCCCAGAAAAAGGAAGCAAAATAAGACCATAGAGAGCTACTTTGATGGGCTGCAGATGTTCCCACCCTTCAATTCTGATGATGAGGAACTATTCTTACCATCAGGGAAAGACGTGGAGGTTGGGGCCTCTGTATCCCAGACATTCCAGGTGGATGTCTGGTGGGCTCAGGCCATGGAAGAGCTCAAAAAGGATTTTGAAAATCAAGTTAGACAGGTGGAGGAAAAACTGGGAAGAGAAATGAGAGAGATGCAAGAAAAGCATGAAAAATAGGTCAATACCTTGTTAAAAGAGACCCAAAAAAATGCTGAAGAAAATAACACCTTGAAAAATAGGCTCACTCAATTGGCAAAAGAGGTTCAAAAAACCAATGAGGAGAAGAATGCTTTCAAAAGCAGAATTAGCCAAATGGAAAAAGAGGTTCAAAAGCTCACTGAAGAGAATAATTCTCTCAAAATTAGAATGGAACAGATGGAGTCTAATGACTTTCTGAGAAACCAAGAAATCACCAAACAAAACCAAAAGAATGAAAAAATGGAAGAGAATGTGAAATATCTCATTGGAAAAACAACTGACCTGAAAAATAGATCCAGGAGAGACAATTTAAAAATTATGGGACTACCTGAAAGCCATGATCAAAAAAAGAGCCTAGCATCATCTTCCATGAAATTATCAAGGAAAACTTCCCTGATATTCTACAACCAGAGGGCAAAATAAATATTCAAGGAATCCACCAATCACCTCCTGAAAGAGATCCAAAAAGAGAAACTCCTAGGAACATTGTGGCCAAATTCCAGAGTTCCTTGGTCAAGGAGAAAATATTGCAAGCAGGTAGAAAGAAACAATTCCAGTATTGTGGAAATACAATCAGGATAACACAAGATCTAGCAGCTTCTACATTAAGGGATCCAAGGGCGTGGAATAGGATATTCCAGAAGTCAAAGGAACTAGGACTCAAACTAAGAATCACCTACTTAGCAAAACTGAGTATAATACTTCAGAGGAAAATGTGGTCTTTCAATGAAACAGAGGACTTTCAATCATTCTTGATGAAAAGACCAGAGCTGAAAAGGAAATTTGACTTTCAAACACAAGAATGAGAAGAAGCATGAAAAAGTAAACAGCAAAGAGAAGTCATAAGGGATTTACCAAAAGTGAACTGTTTACATTCCTACATGGAAAGACAATATTTGTAACTCTTAAAACTTTTCAGTATCTGGGTAGTTGGTGGGACCACACACACACATACACACACACACACACACATGTACATGCATGCATGCACATACATACACACATGCACGCACATACAGAGACAGAGAGCACAGAGTGAATTGAATAGGATGGGACCATATCTTAACAGAAATTAAGGTAAATGGTGAGAGAGAAATGCAGTGGGAGGAAAGAGGGTGAAATGGAATGGGGTAAATTACATCTCATTCAAGAGGCAAGCAGGAGACTTTTTAGTGGAAGGAAAAAGAGGAGAGCTGAGAAAAAAACAAGAAGTTTACCCTCATCACATTCGACTAAAGGAAGGAATAAAATGCACACTAATTTTGGTATAAAAACCTACCTTACAATACAGGAAAGTGGGGGAGAAGGAGATAAGCAGGGAGGGAGGAATGATGGAAGGGAGGGCAATGGGAGAAGGGAGCAATTTGAAGTCAACATTCAGGGAGGGACAGGATCAAAAGACAAAATAGAAACAATGAGGGGCAGGATAGGATGGAGGGAAATACAGTTAGTCTTACACAACATGACTATTATCAAAGTCATTTGCAAAACCACACAGATATGGCCTATATTGAATTGCCTGCCTTCCCAAAGGGAATGGGTGGGGAGGGAGGGATGGGGAGAATTTGGAACTCAAAGTTTGAGGAACAACTGTTGAGTATTGTTCTTGCTACTAGGAAATAAGAAATACAGTCAATGGGGAATAGAAAGTCATCTGGCCCTACAGGACAAAAGAGAAGATGGGGATAAGAGAAGGGAGGGATGATAGAAGAGAGGGCAGATTGGTGATAGGGAAAATTAGATTGCTTGGTGTATTGGGGTGGGGGGAGGGGATAAAAGGGGAGAAAATTTGGAACCCAAAATTTTGTGAAAATGAATGTAAAAAGTTAAATAAATAAATTTTTATTTAAAAAAAGAAAGAATTGATACTGTCTGAATATATACTGAAGCATACTATCTTTCACTTTTATATTCTAGTCTTCTTGTACAAGATGACTAATATGGAAATGTTTTACATGATTGCACATGTATAAACTATATCGAATTGCTCAGGAAGTTCAGAGGGGAGGGAAGGATGGAGGGAAAGATAGAATTTGAAACTCAAAATATTTTTTCAAAATTTAAACTTTTTTTAAAAAAATTATTTTAACACATAGTTGGGGTAAAATAAAATATTACATATAAAAAGAAAAAAGGGAGAGTTAGATTAAATGACTTCTAAGGATGTTTCAAATTCTAAAACTATGACTGCAGTAAAGATGAGATTAGAATCCTCCAAAGGGAAGATGATAAGAGATGGTCCCACTGGATCCCAGTTCCTCTTGGCCCCTCAGACAGGGTGGCATTTATCTGCTTAGAGACAACATAACTCCACTCCACCCAATCACCACCCCACACCCCAGGGTTTTTCCAGCTACAGCAGAACATAGTTGATGTGAGAAGACATGTTTTCCGGCCCCCCGTGGTAACCAGATGAAAAGAACCTGAGAAATGTTATTTATAACCTCTAGAAGAGGCAGCCCAGGGTGAGCTAGGGCTGCAATTTCAGCCTAAAGCAGCTGGCTTGTTTTTTTTGGACATTCCAGGCATGAACACTTTGCCCCAGTTAGAGCCAAAGCCTGAGGAATGCCACCCGATTGAGGACAAACCCAACTGCAGTCCAGCCAGCTATTTGCTACAAACCTAAAGTTTTAGCCCTCTTGGTCCCACTCCTGTACTATTTTTATGTAACCCGCAGCTGCCCCTCCAAGGACCAGCACTGGAATGACCCCAGCCACATGTGCTCCCTAAGCATGGAAACTCTTCCCACTCATGGTGTGTGCAGTTCTGGGAGAATGTGCTCCAAGCTTTGGAGGGGAAATATTTTATTGCTACTTTTTGTAACATGATATTTTATTAAATTCCTTTGTTGTAAACAGATTGCATCCTTCGGCTGAGAAGTAAACAGTCAGCCCTTCATTCAAAGGACACAGTTGAAAGCAAAGACATTTAGTGAAACACCATGTTAAAAAAAAGTAGCAGCAAAATATCAAATATTATTAAATAATGAGCATGTTTTTTTTTAATTTATTTATTTATTTAACTTTTTACATTCATTTTCACAAATTTTTGGGTTCCAAATTTTCTCCCCTTTTATCCCCTCCCCCCACCCCAATACCCCAAGCAATCTAATTTTCCCTATCTCCAATCTGCCCTCTCTTCTGTCATCCCTCCCTGCTCTTGTCTCCATCTTCTCTTTTCTCTTGTAGGGCCAGATGACTTTCTATTCCTCATTAACTGTATGTCTTCTTTCCTAGTTGCAACAACAATACTAAACAGTTGTTCCTAAAACTTTGAGTTCCAGATTCTCCCCATCCCTCCCTCCCCACCCATTCCCTTTGGGACGGCAGGCAATTCAATATAGGCCATATCTGTGTAGTTTTGCCAATGACCTCCCTGATAGTCGTGTTGTGTAAGACTAACCGAATTACCATCCCTCCTAACCTGCCCCTCATTGTTTCTCTTCTGTCTTTTGATCCTGTCCCTCCCCAAGTGTTGACTTCCAATTGCTCCCTCCTCCCTTTGCCCTCCCCCCCACTTTCTTATACTGTAAGATAGGTTTTCACACCAAAATGAGTGTGCATTTCACTCCTTCGTTTAGTCAAATGTGATGAGGGTAAACTTCTTTTTTTTCTTTTTTCCTCAGCTCTCCTCTTTTTCCCTCCACTAAAAACATCTCCTACTTGTCTCTTAAATGACATATAGTTACCCCCTTCCATTTCCCCCTCTTTCCTCCCACTGCATTTCTCTCTCACTATTTACCTTAATTTCTTTTAAGGTATGGTCCCATCCTATTCAGTTCAATCTGTGCTCTCTGTCTCTATATGTGTGTGCATGTGTGTATGTGTGTGCATGCGTGTACATGTGTATGTGTGGTCCCACCAACTATCCAGATACTGAAAAGTTTTAAGAGTTAGAAATTTGTCTTTCCCTGTATGAATGTGAACAATTCACTTCTGGTAAGTCCCTTAAGACTTCTCTTTGCTGTTTACTTTTTCATGCTTCCTCTCATTCTTGTGTTTGAAAGTCAAATTTTCTTTTCAGCTCTGGTCTTTTCATTAAGAATGATTGAAAGTCCTCTGTTTCATTGAAAGACCATATTTTCCCCTGAAGTATTATACTCAGTTTTGCTAAGTAGGTGATTCTTGGTTTGAGTCCTAGTTCCTTTGACTTCTGGAATATCCTATTCCATGCCCTTCGATCCCTTAATGTAGAAGCTGCTAGATCTTGAGATATCCTGATTGCATTTCCACAGTACTAGAATTGTTTCTTTCTAGCTGCTTGCAAGATTTTTTCCTTGAGCTGGGAGTTCTGGAATTTGGCCACAATGTTCCTAGGAGTTTCTCTTTTTGGATCTCTTTCAGGTGGTGATCGATGGATTCTTTCAATACTTATTTTGCCCTCTGGTTCTAGAATGTCAGGGCAGTTTTCCTTGATAATTTCATGGAAGATGATGTCTAGGCTCTTTTTCTGATCATGAGTTTCAGGTAGTCCCATAATTTTTAAATTGTCTCTCCTGGATCTATTTTCCAGGTCAGTTGTTTTTCCAATGAGATATTTCACATTCTCTTCCATTTTTTCATTCTTTTGGTTTTGTTTGGTGATTTCTTGGTTTCTCGTAAAGTCATTAGACTCCATCTGTTCCATTCTAATTTTGAGAGAACTATTAAATTCAGTGAGCTTTTGAGCCTCTTTTTCCATTTGGCTCATTCTGCTTTTGAAAGCATTCTTCTCCTCATTGGCTTTTTGAACCTCTTTTGCCAATTGAGTGAGCCTATTTTTCAAGGTGTTAATTTCCTCAGCATTTTTTTGGGTCTCCTTTACCAAGGTATTAACCCGTTTTTCATACTTTTCTTGGATTTCTCTCATTTCTCTTCCCAGTTTTTCCTCCACCTGTCTAGCTTGCTTTTCAAAATCCTTTTTGAGCTCTTCCAAGGCCTGAGCCCACCTGCCACCCCCCTGGGGTGTCTGGGGTACTGAGGCCCCACCCTCCACGTTTTTCCCTGATGGCAAGAATACGTCCTTGTCCTCGCCATCAGATCCGAAGGTCGGGATCATTTGCATTTGTTGGAAAAAACTCTCTATAGTCTTATTTTTCTTCCCTTTTCTAGGCATTTTCCCAGCCAGTTACTTGACTTCTGAAATTCCTTTCCACCCCCGCCTGGATCCGCCCAGCTAGTGCTTGGCCTCTGAGATTCAAATTGGCGCTGGGGTGGGGGCAGAGCTGCCTCCCAGGCTGAGTTCCCTCGGGGGCTTTATGCAGAGACTTTCAGGAACGGAGCAGGTGGGGGCGGGGTGGGGGGCCCGCCTCCTAGGCTCAGTTCCATCAGGGGCTTAATATGGAGGCCTTCAGTAATAGAGCGGGGTGGGGGCGGGGCCATCTCCCAGGCTCAGCTCCCTCAGGTTGCAAAGACTTTCAGTAATGAAGATCCTGCCTGCTGCTGCTGCTGCCTCACCCTCCGCCCACTCCTCTGCCTCTGCCGCTTCCTGCCCCCGTCTCTGCCACCGCTGCTTCCTCCCGAGGGGGGTCACGGAGACGCTCCGCTCCCCTCCCTTAGCCCAGCTTTCTCTCTCACTGACCTGTAGCTTCTGTGGGCAGAGGGACTTTCCCGCTGCCGGGGCTTCCGCTGGAGCTTCCGTCTCTGAAGCCTGCTCGGGTCAGCTTCTCTGGGGCCGTGGCCAGGGCAGCGTTGGGGTGGGGTCCGCTTTCTGGGGGCGAAGGATCCCGGGGACGGCTCTCCAGGGCTCGCTGGAACGGAAATCTCTTCCCCTATATTTATGCACCCCCTGCAGTGATTCAGAATTTATGGGGATCTCTTTTTACCTTAATTCTATGGGTTGTGGGTTCGGAGCTCGTAAATGTGCATCCTTCTACTCCAATAATGAGCATTTGTTAAGCATCTGCTCTGTGTCAGGCACTATGCTAAGCCCTGAGGATGTAAAGAAAGACAAAAACAGTAAACTTTTAGAGAGCAGGGATTATTTTTAGCTTGTATCTGAATCTCCAGTGCCTAGAACAGCATGGCACATAGTAGGCATTTAATAAATTCTTATTGGATTAGATTGGTTTGGGTGTAATATCTAAAGGTGAGATCCATTTCTATGACTGAGGAACAGTCAAAGTGTTAAGGGTTCAGCTAAGGATTGTCATTGTTCAGTCATGTATGACTCTGTGATCCCGTTTGAGGTTTTCTTGATAAAGATACTGGAGCAGTTTTCCATTTCTTTCTCCAGCTCATTTTACAGATGAAGAAATTGAAGCAAACAGGGTTAAGTGACTTGCCCAGTGTCACAAAGCTACTACATGCTGAGGCTGGATTTGAACTCAGGTCTTCTTGACTGCAGGTCTGGTGCTTTATCCACTGAGCCATGTTTAGCTAAGGATATCCCTGCTACATAAAAATCAAACTGAATTCAAAGAAAGCAGTTTTCTTTTTTGAATCTCTGAAAGTTTGACTGAGAAAACAGAAAAATATGGTTACATCTTGTTCTTTTCCCCTCCCCCCGCTCCCCATGCCAAGGCTTCCCCTTAATGGTTAGATAATGACTTGTTAGTTCATGCAGACATTTTTCACTTCTTGTGTTGGGTTTCTCGGAGGTGCTTACAGATAGTGGAAGCTGATTTTGATTTTTTTTTGAGAGCTGTGGGTGAGGCATGAGTGGGAGACTGTGAACTTCCTGTTGAAGCCACAATCTTTTCCTTCTAAAGAAGGTGATGCCACCAGGGCCCTGGGACTTGCAGGAAGGAGTCGAGGAAAAAGGGAGCCTCTTAATCTGAGGACCAGAAGACAGGAAGGCTGGGCACAGCTGGATGGTTGCCTCCCTCTTCCAGTTAAGGCTGGATGATAAGGGTACCTTTTGGTAAAGAGTTGGTTTGGGAGACCAAATATCCAGTCAAATCCAAGAATGTGCTTACTTTGTTTATTTCGCAGCCTCCCTACCTTTCCTTCAGTTGGGGAGTTTCCATGGCTCTATCTAAAATGCGAGGAGGAATTTGTTTGCTTGGTCTGTGGTTTCAATGAACACATTATATGACATGCTTTGACAAGAACAGCAAATGATTGTCCTCTCCTACCCCCATAGTCATAGCTAGCGCCCACAGACCTAGTCCTCTGAGGTAGCAGGGTTTCATCCTTTCCTCTCTCTGGGTCAAAAAAATGGAAATGGGTCAGGATTTGTTTTTCCTTTTACAAAAGTTAAAGGTAGAGTCCCTTGGGCCTGCAGTCCTCAGGAGATGGTTAACCTCAAGCCCAGGCCTGGCTCTGTAGATATGACTGATATCTCTTCTTAAAAGGTTTGTGGGAATGGGAGCCTTCCCTTCTCCTCCATCCCAGAACTACAGGGGTGCAAAGGCAGGAAGTTTCTCATCTCACCTGGATGCTTCCTAGTGACAGGATCCTTACTCATCACTTAACTTCCTGGAGAGCATCCTTTTTTGTCCGTGTGTGGCTTCAAGGTGACAGCTTCCTTCTGCAGTGGGGTGCTGCTCATCCAATCTAAATGAGTCATTGGAGGCTCTGGGAGCGGCTTGCCATGGAAATCAGAGCTCGGAATGACTGCTTCTTGACATGATGCCAATTTAAGAGAGAGAGAGGCAGGGAAGGGTGGAAGACACCTACCAGCTATGTGATCTTGGGGGAAATCACTTCACCGATCTGGGTCTCAGTTTCCTTGTTTGAAAAATAGGTGAGTGTATATACTCAGTAGTATCAAAGATGTCTTTCAGCCCTGGAGCTGGGATTCTAGAGCAGAGTCCAGAATCAGGAAGACCTGAGTTCTGTTCCAGTCTCAGATACTTGATGCTCACAGTGTGAACTTGGGCAAGTCACTTCATCCAAATTGCCTTGCCAAAAAAAAAAAAAGAGTGGAAAATGACTGAATAACACACGTTTGATCCTTAAAGGGATAAATCAATAATGGTGGGACTTCAAGCATTATCCACTGTCCTAACTGAGGGGAATTGAGGGGAGAACATTTGGCATCACTGAAACTATGGCCTTTAGGCAGGTGTTGCACGTAAGCATTTTCAAAGTCCTCATGCCCTATGCCTTTGGAACTCTTAGTGTAGTCACCTTCCTTATTGATGCCTTGATTCATCTTCCCATTCAGGAACTATTGTTTCTTTTTTTAAAATTAATTAATTTTTAGTTTTCAACATTCATTTCCACAAGATTTTGAGTTCCAAATTTTCTCCTCATCTCTCCTCTCCACTCACCCCAAGGCAGCGTACATTCTGATGAGCCCTTCCCCAAACCTGCCCTCCCTTCTATCATACCCCTCCCTTCTCTCATCCCCTTACCCTCTATCTCTTGTAGGGCAAGATAGATTTCTACACCCCATTGCCTGTATGTCTTATTTCCCAGTTGCATGTAAAAATAATTTTTAACATTTGTTTTTAAAACTTTGAATTCCAACTTCTCTCCCTTCCTCCCTCCTCACCCACCCCCACTGAGAAGGCAAGCAATTTGATATAGGTTATACGTGTGTAGTCATGCAAAACACTTCAGTAACAATCATGTTGTGTAAGACTAACTATTTCCCTCCATCCTATCCTGCCCCCCTATTTATCCTATTCTCTCTTTTGACCATGTCCCTCCTTAAAAGTGTTTACTTTTAATGACCCCTCCTCCTATTTGCCCTCCATTCTCTCACCCTCCACCTTCCCACTTATCCTCTTTTTCCCTACTTATCATGTAAGATAGATTTTCAGACCAGATTGAGTATGTATGTTATTCCCTCCTTAAGTCAAATCCAATGAGAGTAAGGTTCACTCTTTCCCTCTCACCTCTCCCCTTCTCCTCCACTGAAAAAGCTTTTTCTTGCCTCTTTTATGTGAGAGATAATTTGCCCTATTCTATTTCTCCCTTTCTCCTCCCAATATATTCCTCTCTTACTCTTTAATTTTATTTTTTTAGATACCATCCCTTCACATTCAACTCAGCTTGTATCCTCTCTCCATGTATGTCACATATATGTCACACATATATGTGTCACATATATCTGGTTGTTGCCCTTCATTTTCAAAGAGGACCAAAATGACATCACCATGATGAAGTTAAATTTCAGTGTGTTCAGTTGTGACTGATCAGACCAATACGAGCTCAGAATGCTCTACCACAGGTTAGGCACAGATAGTCTGTGTGAATATTTGGGGTGGTTACTCCAGATTTGCACATCCTACGTTTACTTTGTGTTGTCTCAATTCTGCTTTGCACCCTTTTTGATGTGGGGATGTCAAGCTGAGAGGTCCTCTGCCAGTGTTTTCCATGTTGCACAGTCGAATCCAAAGTTCTTGAGAGAGACCTTGAGAGTATCTTTGTATTGCTTCTTCTGACCACCATGTGATCACCTGCCCCATGTGAGTTCTCCATAAAATAGTCTTTTTGGCATGTATACATTTTTTTTGCATTAGAACAACATGGCCAAGCCATTGGAGTTGCACTCTCTGAAGCATAGTTTGAATATTGGCAGTTCAATTCAAGCAGGGACTTCAGTGTTTGGTACTTTATCCTGCCAGGTGATCCTCAGAATCTTCCCAAGGCAGTTCAAATGGAAGCCAGTTCCCTGCATGGCACTGGTAGACTGTCCGTGTGTCACAGGCATACAACAATGAGGTCAATACAATGGCTCTGTAGACCTTCAGTTTGGTAGTCAGTCTAATACTTCTTTTTGCCCAAACTTTTTTGGAGCCTCCCAAATACTGCTAGCTCTGACAATGTGTGCATCAACCTCACTGTCAATGTGTACATCCCTGGAAAGTATATTATCAAGGTAAGTGAACTTAGTCACAGCATTTAGAACTTCTCCATTTGCTGTAATTGATGGTTCCATGTATGGATGGTGTGGTGTGGTTGATGGAGCACCTGTGTTTTCTTGGTGTTAATTATTAGGCCAAAATTAGCACGGGTAGCAGAGAATTAATCCATACTTTGTTGCATCTTAGTTTCAGAGGCTGCATTGAGTGCCCAATCATCTATAAGCAGAAAATCATGTACCAATACTCCCTCCACTTTGATCTTGGCTTGTAACCTTTTCAAATTGAAGAACTTACCATCAGTATGGTAGTTGACCTTGATGCCTTGTTGATCCTCACTGAAAGCATTTGACAAACATGGCTGAAAACATCATGCTAAAAAGCATGGGAGCAAGCACACAGACCTGTTTCACTCCACTGGTGACTGGGAAGGCACGAGAGCATTGTCCACTATCCAGAACCCAGGCAAACATGCCATCATGAAATTGATGTAAAATATTGATGAACTTCTATGGGCAAACAAATTTTGACATAATTTTCCATAAGCCCTCATGACTAACACTGTCAAAGGCCTTGGTTAGATCTACAAACATTGTGTACAGACCTCTGTTGTGCTCCTGGCATTTCTCCTGGAGTTGTCAGGCAGCAAACACCATATTGACTGTTGCTCAGCCCTTTTTGAAGCAATGCTGACTCTCAGGTATATGACCATCTTCCAGGTGAAGAATCAGCCTATTAAGGAGGAATCTAGGAAGAATTTTGTCAGCAACGACTAAGAGAGAGATTTCCCCTGTGATTGTTGCAGGACAATCTATTCCTTTTACCTTTATAGAGATGGACAATGAAAGCATCTTTGAACTCCTGGGGGATAATGTCCTCTTGCCATATAACCTGGAAAATTTCAGTCAACCTTTGTATGAGCAATGGTCCCCCTACCTTGTAAATCTCATCTGGAATAAAGTCAGTATCAGGTGCTTTGCTAAACAAAAGAAGTCTAATAACACTCAAAACATCTTCCTCAGTTGGAAGTTCAGCTAAGGAGGGATTGACGTCAACCTGAGGTAAGTGATCAGTGGCCTCATCATTGACTGATTATGGTCAGTTGAGAACAATGGAAGTGTTCAATCCATCTCTCTAGGATCATGTCATTATCACTAATCAATGTGGCTCCATCAGCACTGAGTAGTTGTGATGCACCATAGGTTTTTGGTCCACAAATAGCTTTCAGGGAATCATAAAAGTGCTTTGGTTTGTTATTATCAGGAAAAAACTGAATTTCATCTGCTTTCTTACTAAGCCAGGAATCCTGCATCTCTCCAAACTTTGCTTGTATTTTGCTTTTGATGGAATTAAAGCTGCCTTCTTAGAGGTGGATGAACTATCCTGCTGGTATATCCTGTGGAGTTCTTATTTTTTGTTTATCAGCTTCTGAATTTCCCCATCATTTTCATCAAACCAGTCTTGGTGTTTGTGAATGTTCTGACTCAAAATGAGCAAATGCAGGGCTGTACATCAAATCTCTGAGAGCTGTCCACTCCTTTTCTGCTTCACTGTTGCCAACTGTTTGTTGACTCAACTTTTCCTCCAAGTTAGCAACAAACTGTTCACACTCAAAGAAGAGCTCTAATTTGTTGACATTAATTCTTCTGGTAGTCATTTTGCCTTGAGGGGTGGCACTTTTGATGAATGCAAATATTTAGCCTGGAAAGGATAAGTCTATGATCAGTCTAGCACTCTACATCACACACTGCCTTTGTCACTCTCACATCTTGTCTGTCTCTTCTTACAATCATGTAGTCTATTAGATGCCAGTGTTTGCTAGGAGGGTGCATCCATAAAGTTTTATTGCATTTAGGTAAATGGAAAACTGTTAGTGATGAGAAAGTCATGCGATGTACAGGTCTTCAGCAGTAAATGACCATTACTGTTGCTGTTTCCAACTCCATTCCTCCCTGAGACTCCCTGTCACACATATATATGTCACACACACACACACACACACATATGTAATCCCTCCAACTACCCTAATACTGAGAAAAGCCTCAAGAGTTACAAATATTATCTTTCCATGTAGGAATATAAGCAGTTCAACTTTAATAAGTCCCTTATGATTTCTCTTTCCTGTTTACCTTTTCGTGTTTCTCTTGATTCTTGTATTTGAAAGTCAGATTTTCTATTCAGCTCTGGTCTTTTCATTGAGAATGCTTGAAAGTCCTCTATTTCATTGAATGACCATTTTCCCCCTGAAGTATTATACTCAGTTTTGCTGAGTAGGTGATTCTTGGTTTTCATCCTATCTCCTTTGACCTCTGGAATAACAAATTCTAAGCCCTCTTATCCCTTAATGTAGAAGCTGCTAGATCTTGTGTTACCCTGATTGTGTTTCCACAGTTCTCAAATTGTTTCTTTCTGGCTGCTTGCAATATTTTCTCCTTGACCTGGGAGCTCTGGAATTTGGCTACAATATTCCTAGGAGTTTTCCTTTGGGGATCTCTTTCAGGAGGTGATTGGTGGATTCTTTCCATTTTTATTTTACCTTCTAGTTCTTGAATAACAGAGTCATTTTCCTTGATAATTTCTTGAAAGATGGTGTCTAGGCTCTTTTTTTTTTATTATGGCTTTCAGGTAGACCAATAATTTTTAAATTGTCTCTCCTGGATCTATTTCCTGGGTCAGTTGTTTTTCCAATATGGTACTTCACATTGTCTGCTATTTTTTCATTATTTTGGTTTTGTTTTATAATTTCTTGATTTTTCTTAACATCATTAACTTCCATCTGTTTCATTTTAATCTTTAAGGAATTATTTTCTTCAGTGAGTTTTTGGATCTCCTTTTCCATTTGGCCAATTCTGCTTGTTAGGGCATTCTTCTTCCTCATTGACTTTTTTTGAATATCTTTTGCCATTTCAGTTAGTCTATTTTTTATTTTCTTCAGCATTTTTTGAGTCTCCTTTAGCAAGCAGTGGGGTCATTTTTTCATGATTTTCTTTCATCACTCTCATTTCTCTTCCCATTTTTTCCTCTACTTCTCTTACTTGATTTCCAAAATCCTTTTTGAGCTCTTCTATGGCCTGAGACCAATTCATATTTTTCTTGGAAGCTTTGGATGCAGGATGCAGGTTGTATGTTTTGATTTTCCTTGTCACCAAAGTAATATTCTATGGTTTGATTTTTTTCCCGTCTTTTTGCTCATTTTCCCAGTCATTTACTTGACTTTTGAGCTCTCTGTCAAGGTAATTCTCTGCTTCCAGTGGGGGTAGGGGTTGTATTGATTGCTGCTTGATACCCTGATAATCTGTGGGCCTAGAACTCCAGAGACAGCTGCTGCCGCTGCTGCCACTGCTGGCATGGTCTCCTCTGCCCCCTCTGTCACCCTGGGGCTAGGTTCGGACCACTCTACTCTCTCACGCAGGTTGGACAAGTTTTTTCCACTGACCTTCCAATTTGTTTTCAGCATTTTGGGATTGCAATGTCTGGAAACCACCACAAGTGCCACTGATTCAGTCCCTCCACCCCCCACCAAACCTGCTCAGGTCCCATCTGTGCTAGTGTGGCCCATGCTGGACTGTGCCCTGCTCTCAGCCTGGTGCTTCCCATCAACCTTACAGGCCATCTTGGGCCAGAGACTTGCTTCACTCCATTCATTCTGTGGGTTATGAAGTTCCAGAACTTGTTTAGAGTCATTTTTATAGGTATTTGATGGGGTTTGCTGGGAGAGCTCTAGCAAGTCCCTGCTTTTACTCCACCATCTTGACTCTGTCCCCGAACCTATTGTTTCTTGACCTCTAAAGAACCTCAAAGTTAGAAGGAACCCCAGAAATCATCATGGTATAATTGGGAAGACCCTGAATTCAAAGTCTGGAGACCTGAGTTTAATTCTGACCTTTTTTTTCAAGTTACTTAACTTCCTTCTGAGCATCACTTCTTGTGGGCATAGAATGAATCTCAGAAAGGTGATTTTAAGTTCAGGTGACAAGTTTTATAGTTCTGGCTCTGATCTAGCTGTGGGACCTTGAACAACTTCTGGGACTATCCTAGAAAATAACCAGACATTTGACTATTGTATTTTCTGGTTGGTGGGGAGGAAACAGCCTAAGATTTTGGAATCATGGTCCTTTCCCCATGATTAGCTCTGCCAGTGTATTAAAGGAAAATGTCAATGTGCCTACAACTTAATTTACATTTCAACATGGGTGTCATGGTAAGAGCACTATCAGGACTGGGTTTGAATTGAGTCTATGCAGCATGCTTTGTGTGGGATCCTGAGCAAGTCACTTCACTCTTTTTGCTTCTGTTTTCTCATCTGTGAAATGGAAAGATTGAAGTAAGATGCTAAGAATCCTTTAATTTCATGAAGATCAAATACTTTAAGAGGGGGAGGAATGGGGAGTGAATAAAATTGTTGAGAAGCAACAATTACAAGTGCTAAGAGTCAGGAAGACCTGGGTTCATATGAGTTGCTTATTAGCTCGGTGGTCAAGTGGCTTCATTTCTCTAGGTTTCAGTTAGAGAAGTTAGATGAGATGACCTCAAAAGTCCTTTTAAACTCTAATTCTGTGATCCTGTGGATTTTGAATGTAGCCTGTGAGAAAGAAGAGAATTTATTTCTAGAGGGAAGGGACATTGTCAGCATATATAGAAGTTAAGCAATGATATTAAATTAAATGATCACTTCCTGGGAGGTGTCTTGGGAGGTGTCCTGGGAGATTCTGGGATAGGAGGATGTGTAGGTGGAGATCTCTAAGCAGGAAATCAGTGATATGGGGGAAGGTCCCTAGGTTTTCTTCAGCGTCCCACCCAGATCTTGAGGGTAGATGGAAAGAGGGAACGCCCAAATCAGAAGAGGCTGAAAATTTCCTAATGCTTGTTGGAATTTCCTTGATAACATCTCCTAGGTTATAAAGGAAACAGATGCTGGTTTTAGAAAGTGACACAACCTTCCTGATAACAGCCCCACAGAATATATGTGTACATATGTGTGCATATGAGATCTCTACCACTTGAGGACCGATTCATTGTCTTTCAAGAAGGAATACTAGGGCCTTTATCAGGTGATTAAGAAGAAGAGTGGAGTCTTTTCTGGGTATAGGGAGATGGCAAGTGCAAATATATATAGATAGTGAAATATATCTGTGAAGGATATATTTGTGAAAGATATATCTGTGAAAGAAAGCAAGATGAGACAAGGAACCCTGAATAGTCTAGTTTGACTGGAATATAGATCAGATGAAGGGAAATTGTGAGAAATAATATTGGCAAAGTAGATTGTAACCTGATCATGAAGAGAAAAATAAACTATAAAGTTTATTTTGAAGTCAATAGGGAACCACTGAAGGTGTGTGAGTAGTATAGTGAGAAATGATCAGATTTGTAAATTAGTTTATTAAAATTTAAGTTTAATGCATGTGTTTTCCCTTTTGATACCACAATGGTTTCTTACCATACCTAGCACCTGCTGCCCCTTGAACTCTCTCTTATAACAAAGAAAAGCAGTTAAGCAAAACCAAGCAACAAAATGACATCTGACAGCATATGGGACATCCTATGCCTCTAGGGGAGGAAAGCATAAGCCATCACTAGTTCCTGGGACCAGGATAGGTCATTGCAACTAACCTAATTTCAATGTCCTTTAATCACATTTTTGTTGAAATATAATTATTGTATGATGGCATTCCCAGTTCTACTTACTTTGTGAAGCATCAAACCATACAAGTCTCAGGGAATTAAATTTGACCTCAGTGTAGAGAAGGATTGGAGAGAAAAGCAAGGAGATCAAAAGTCCAGGCAAACACTGACAAAAATGTCATAATGAATGCTTAAATTAGATTAGTAGCTTTGAGTGGGAAGGAAGGGATGGATGTGAGAGATACTGGTGATGTAGATAGGCCTGGAAACTGACAAAATATAGCAGGAAGGGAGAGGGAAGAACCCAAGAAAAGTCTTTCAACTTTCCAGCCAGGGAGTCTCAGAGAGGGGGAGGAAGAGCATCAGAGGAAATAAAGGAGCTAGATTTTTTTGGAGAAGATAGGAAATTCAGTTTTGGATGTGTTGAGTTTGAGATTGTGACAAATATTCATCAAAAACAAAACACCATGAAAACAATTGCAGAATGTGCCACCACCATCCCAGAGGAGGAAGAGTCAGAGAAATTCCAGGAAGAAAGACTATCTTCAGGGAAACCCTTGGGCTCAGCGCTGGATTTGTTTTATGAAAATGGCAAATGCCTTGGACAGTCTGGGTCTCTCTGCTTTATGCCTCATGTGATATAAAAAAAACCACGGGCTGAGCAGGTAAAGTTATGTCTGATGAGGGCCCATTCAGTACTATCATGAGCTGATTGCTTTGAGCCTGGAACATTGCAGAATTCTCTAAATAAGGTTCATGATCACTCCAAATGAATTTGGCTTAAAAATGCACATAGGAAAATGGGAAAAAGCCAAGTGGATGGAACATAACTGTTGGCTAGACAGGGGTTCTTAACATGGGGTTCATAGATGCCCATAGAATTCATGGACAGATTTCAGAGAGTCCCTAAACCTGAATGGGAAAAATATCTCTTTATCTTAATAGAATTGGTTTCCTTTGTAATCCTACATTCAAGGTGTTCCAAACGACTTAACTTTGATTAAAATTGTATTAAGACTTTTGGCACACCCTAACTTTTATGCATTTTAAAAGAGTATTTTGAGAAAGGGTCCATCAGTTTCACTAAATTGACAAAGGGGTCCAGGACACAAAAATTAGTCAAGAACCCGTGTTCTAGAGTACATTGTTCCTAAGATTTTTTGATCACATACCCCTAACAGTCATCTGTTTTTTCCTGATGGGTAAGCTGGAGTGGAGTGGTGAGTTGGGGAAATTTTCCTAATGACCCTGGGCAGCTGCTGCTGTGGGTGCCTGGGGCAGGGCTAGGTTATCTTTGTTTTACTGAACCAATGTAGGCTCAGAAAGAGTTGAGTGGAACAGAGTGTTTGGCTGATGTGGATGATGTGTAGGTGTGGATGCAAGAGAGATAAGGCTCCTAACTGACTGTCCCCATTCCATCTAGCTACGCACCTTCTACAATGCAGAGGGGTCTGCCAGACAGACTGGCACACTCTGAGAACTTTTAACAAGTTTTATTGCTCCTCACAAGGGAAAGAGGGGGCCAGTCTGGGATATACTGCTTCCATGCCTATGGTAGGTGGGAAGGGAGAAGAAAAGGGTAGCCATGCTCTCACTGAAGGCCCAGAGCCTCAGGCCTCAAATGAATATAGTTTTTGATCAAGAGCCAGGTGACACAAATGGGAGACTACCCTGTTAGCTGTAGAATCAGGAAAGTGGAGGCCTTGTCTGAACTGCCTAATAAGGAGTGAAGGAGGGTCAGGGAAAAAGGGAATTTAACCCTTAGTTTGTGAGTCCAGAAAGAGGTTAAAGAGAGAGGCTGGGAGCATGATGCTCAGTCCATATTATCTCCCCATGAGATGAGGGACTTTTTTCACTTTTGCCTTTGTTGTCCCAGGACCTAGCAGAGCGAGGTGGCAGGACAGAGGATGTTCTGAGAGTGAAGTAATGTATTTATCAAGAATTTTCATGTCCTGGTCATGAAAGGCCTCAGAGGCTGGTGTCTGGTCCAAGGCAGAGGATGGCTGCTAGAAACTCATTGAGCATGTCTGCATATAGATGCCTCATTCCACCCCCACGGTCCACCACCTTTTGGTAGGCATGCTTCCTCCAGCAGGCCTCTGAAGTTACAGCTGTTCATTCCATCAGACCTTTGTCATGGTGACACTTTTGGTTTCCCTGGCTCTCCTCTCATGGACTCTGTGTCTTCTAGGCAGCTGTTTTTTTCTCTTTCCTGGATGAGATGTTTCTGTTACACTATTCCTTCCCCTCCATTTCCAAACTACTTTAGGGACATGCTGTCACCCTATAAAGAAAGCTTCCAGGTCAGTGGAGGAAATTTTCAGGCTGTTTGCATATTAAAATCTAATTGAGAAATATTTAACAAAATAAGTAAAAACAGCGATAGAACACACATAATGTTAACTTGTGGTTTCCTAATTATGCAGCTGAAATGATTTATTTGTATTTGAATAAACATCACTGCTCCAGAATGTTGGTCAGTCATTGCATCCGAGTTTTTAGTTTTTCAGAATTGTTTTTCTTTAAAATATAATAATCATTCTATAAATTCAATTTCTACTAGCACTGAGAGGTTGGGTTCTCAGAATTGCTACCTCTGGTTCTGTGAGTAACCCTATGAATGTGTCTATTCCTAACATTGTAGCTCACAAGCCCCCTCCGGTGTGTTTCTAGTAAAAAATAAGTAGACTCAATTAGTTCTTACAAAAGTTGTTGTTGCTTAGTCATGTATGACTCTTCATGAACTCATTTGGGATTTTCTTGTCAAAGATACTGGAGTGGTTTGTCATTTTCTTCACTCATTTTACAAATGAAGAAACTGAGGTAAATAGGGACTTGCCTCGGGTCACACAGCTACAAATTGCTGAGGCTGAATTTGAACTCATATCTTCCTGATTCCAGGCCCAGGTCTCTATCCACTGTGCCACCTAGCGTCTTAGAAAAGGCATTTAATCAAGTAGCATGACAAAAACAGTAATGACAGCCACTCTTCCCTCCTCAAATCTGGGGCACACTCCCCCTATAGAGACACAAAATGTCCAGGAAGGGTGGATAGTGGATACAAACTTAAAATACAATGGTAATGAGGCATATGTGCAGGAAATATGTGGCCAAGGTAGCTCATAACTGGAACTGCTGGGTCACCTATTCTTTCTCTAAAAAGACCCCATGAACTTCCTTCTGGGGTGTGGTGTTGGTATCAGTGATGGATGCTCTTCAGCCAGACTGGCAGGTCACTTGGTCACGCCACAGAGGATGGGAGTTCTCAGCTGGAAGAGCAGGCTCCCGGCATGCACTTAGCATCATGCTCAGCTGCATGTTTACTGGGCCCACTCAGATAGGGTATTAGCACATTCTTTCAGAAAGAACAGAGTCCCCTAATTTAGGATTATTGGATTGTGTAATTTCACAGACTCAATTTGGAGTTTTTCTCACTTCCTTGGCAGAAAGTGGGAGAGATATAGCTTCCCCTATCTGATGATTCTTCGTGTTGCGGAGCTGGGTTTGCTTGGCCCTTACAAGGATTTATGGGTGGAGTACAGTTCAAAAATTCTTATTGGGCCTATACAAATGAGTAGCTGGGGAGGGCAGGGGGAATGAGGCAAGCTGAGTTCTGGGAACAAGTTCCTGTTTCTGCCTGCTTTTTTTATATACTACTGAACTACATAGCACAAAGCATGTAAGGAACACTTAATTTATACCTGAAAGGGACTCACACTTAGTAAGTTATTTTCTCTGTCTTTGCCCCTTTTGACCTTCAACTTTGCTGAAGTCTAGCACCTCATTTTAAATATGGGGAAATTGAGACCATGAGAACAGATATGATTTGCCCAAGGTCAAATAGTTGATGGTATTGCTGGGTCTAGAACTCTGATCTTCTGTACCACATCCAATGTTCTTCCCACAACACTAGGGCATCTATCAGTTGGGCTCTACTGCTTCTAACTCCTTAAATACCCTTCCCAGACATATTGTCCTTGAGGGGGTTGAGTCTAAAGGAGAATGCTCTTTCCTTCCCTCTTTCTTTCATCTATTTGTTCCTTCTGTTCTCCTTTCAATTTAAGATCTTAAGGTCATCAGATCTAGAGCTAGAAGACAGCCAACCTCTTCATGCCACTGAACATATAAATAAACTGAGGCTAAGAGAAAAGATTTGACTTGCCCACTGTCAGACACATGTAGGACATAATAGGGGCTTCCTTACTCCAAACTGAATATTCTTTCTAGTACATCACTCATCCTCTCCAAACAACAAGATTTATCGAATGTCCAGTGTATGCCAGGACCAGTGGAGATATAAAGACAACAACAGGATAGAGCTTGTATTCTATCCAGAGAAACAATGTGCGGAACCATAAGGAGATGCATTTTATATATGTATATATGTATACACACTATATGTATATATATATATATATATATGTGTGTGTGTGTGTGTGTGTGTGTGTGTGTGTGTATATATATATATATATATATATATATATATATGGAGAGAGAGATAAGATGTTTATAAAGGAAATGGAAGTCAGGGTGGGGGAGGGGTGTAGGTCAAGGAAAGCTCCATGCAGGAAATAAGGCTGGAGAAGGGAGTCTTCCAGTCATGGGGGAATGTCCTGTGCAAAAGTAGTGGGGGCTAAAGATGGAATGCTGTGTATGAGGAAGGAAGAAAGGAAGGAAGGAAGGAAGGAAGGAAGGAAGGAAGGAAGGAAGGAAGGAAGGAAGGGAGGGAGGGAGGGAGGAAGGGAGGGAAGAAAGAAAGAAAAGGGAAGAAGGGTAGAAAGAAAAAGGAGGAGGGAAGAAAGGGATAGACAAAGAGGGAAGGAATAGAGGGAGGGAAGAAAGGACAAGAAGGAAGGAAAGAAGGATGGAAACATTTATCATATACCTACAATGTGTCAGGCATGATGCTAAGCACTTCACAAATATTATCTCACTTGACCTTCACAACAATCCTTGGAAGTAGGTGCTATTATCATCTCCCTCTTGACAGCTGAGGAAACTGAGGCAGGCAGAAGTTAAATGACTTTCCCAGAGTGACACAGCTGGAAAGCATCTGAGGTTGTATTTGAACTCAGGTCTTGCTGAGTCTGTGCCCACTGCTCTATCCACTGCAATACCAACCAGGTCAATTTGGACCTTGTTGCTCCATGAAAGAGGCTGATGCGAGTTAAGTCTGGGAAGGCAATCTGGAGCCAGGGAGCTGAGTCTCTGATGATCAGTTGCCAGGTAACTTTCCCCTCATCCTCTCCATCATCCACTCTCTGAAGCTCTCTGTGGCTTTTATTAAATGCACCTTGGCTGCTATTATATTACAGGGCTTAATCTCACACCAGCCACAGCTTGGCTTCCTTCCAGCCTGGGCAAGGGGCCAGAAGCAGCAGCACTCTCCCTGGCAGCTCTGGGGTTTGGTTAAGAGTCAGAGTATTTGCTGCCGGATACAAATGCTCCAGAATGTTATTTCGACCCCACTGGGGACTCCTGATAGCTTCTGTCTCTGGCAGTAGAAACCAGGGTCTCTCTGAACCAGGGAGAAGTCATCTGAAGTCAGGGCTGTCCTGGTCAGGTCTAAGGGAGCCTAGGACATACATGTGGATTTGGGGAATGGAGTGGAGGGGGATGAGATTGAGGGAATGGAGCACTGGCCCCAAGAGCAAAAAGGAAGGAAGTAGACCCTTTTGCTGCTATCTCCCTAGGTCTCCTACTTTCAGTCTTTCCAACAGGCAGTGGCCCCGATTTTAATGTCTTAGCTTTTGCTTTGGGTCAATCTATGTTCTCCATACTGGCCTTCCCATACATTGGCATACATTTCCTCCTCACCTTCACCTCACAGACTACTGCTCTACCTTTAAGACTCAGCTCCATCTCAACATTCTATACAAAGCCTTTTCTGATTTCTCACAACTGAGAGAGCCCTCCTTCTCAAACTATTTTATATTTATTTATATTAATTCTGTGTAACTTGCCTATGTCCAGAAGTGTGATTGTAAATGATTAACAAATGGCTCTCTGGAGGGAAAGTGTATATTGAACACCTAGTGGGGCAGCTAGGTGGTATAGTGGATAGAGCACCAGTGCAGGAGTCAGGAGGACCTGAGTTCAAATCTCACCTCAGACACTTGACACTCACTAGCTGTGTGACCTTGGCAAGTCACTTAACCCCAGTTGCCTCGTCCTGGGTCATCTCCAGTCATCCTGATGAATATCTGGTCACTGGATTCAGATGGCTCTGGAGGAGAAGTGAGGCTGTTGACTGCACAGCCCTTCCTCACTCAAAACAAAGTCAAGTGCAAGTCAGGTCATTATTTCTCTGATGGCATGGTCTTCTTTGGCAATGAAGGATGTACACATCAATTTGGTTAGTAAGAATTTCTCCATCAGTTTCTTAAGCTTAGACAATCAAGAAAACACCAAATCAAGCTCTAATTGTAGCATTTGCTGATTTCAGGGATGGAAATGCATAGAAAATGTAACAACTGGCTCTCCTGTTCACCCCTCTCTATGTCTTTTTCTCCCCAATTAGAATGTAAGTTGCTGAAACATGGGGATTGTCTCATTCCTTGTGTAAGGATTAGGTTGTCACCATCCCCAGTTAATCACAAAAGGCCCAGATATCTCAAATGAACAATCAGCCAACCAAAAGTAAAATAGAGGTGAATAAACACAGTCACATAGGGTTGGATAAACCCAAAGAAGATAGCCATTGAGGTATGAACTCACTATTTGACAAAAACAACTAGGAACGCTGAAAAGTAGTTTAGGCTAACAAGAAAGGAATGTTGTCAGATCTATAGATAGGGGAGAATGCAAGACCAAAAAGAGAGAGAGAATCACAAAAGATAAAATAGATATTTCTTATTACATACAACTAAAAAGGTTTAATATAAACAAAATCCATGTAGCTAAAATTAGAAGGGAAGCAAGTGATCAGGAAAAAAATCTTAGTAGCAAGTTTTTCCAGCAAAGATCTCATATTTCTAAGATATATAGGTGATTGATTAATATTTACAAGAATAATAGTCATTTTCTAGTTAGTAAATGAACAAAGGATAAAAATAGGCATTTTCCAGAGGAAGAAATTTAAACTTTCAACAGTCATATGACAAAATACTCCACTAGCAAATTCACTAGCAAATAGAGAACTGCAAATTAGATAATTCTAAGATTCCCACTTTATACCCATCAGATCGGCAAAGCTGACAAAAAGAAAAATGGAGTGGCTGTGAGAAAACAGGTATATTAAAGCTCTTTTGGTAGAGCTGTGAATTTGATCCAGGCATTCTGGAAGGCAGTTTGGAACTAAATTACTAAATTGTTTTTACCCTTTGACCCAGTAATATCTTTCTTGCCTAAACTCCAAAGAGATCAAACAGGAAAAGGACACGTATCTACAATAACATTTATAGCAGCTTTTTTTTTGGTGTGGTAACAAAGAAAACAAAGGAGTACCTATCAGTGGGGGTATGGCTGAACAAATTACACTCTGTGAATATAATGGAATATTATTGTTATGTGAGAAATAATGGAGATTTATTTCATTTCATTTTTTTCACTCACTGAAAAATCATTTTTCTCCTACCTACCTCCCCCACTATAAAAAAAAGAAAAACAAAATCTTTAAAATATATACGTATAGTTAAGCAAAACAAATTCTCATATTGGCCATGTCCAAAAACACCTCAACTTCACCCTGAATCTAATCATTTGTCAGATTGTGGGTTGCTTTTGTCCCCATGACTCATCTGAAATTGTGGTAGGTTTTTGCATTGATGAAAGTTCCTACAGCCTTCAAAAGTGTTTGTCTTTGCAACATTGTTGCTATTGCATATGATGTTTTCCAGGTTCTTCTCACTCAGTCAGCATCAGTTCATATAAGTCTTCCCAGATTTCTCTGAAACTGTTCCCTTCTTTATTTTATTTCATTTTATTTTTTGGAGAGGGGAAGGCAAGGCAATTGGGTTTAAGTGACTTACCCAAGGTCACACAGCTAGTAAGTGTCAAGTGTCTGAGACTGGATTTGAACTCAGATCCTCCTAACTGGTGCAATATTCATTGTGCCACCTAGCTGCCCTCCTTCTTTATTTTGTTAAAGCACAGATAGAAAAGTAGATACTTTTTCTGATCCCCCTGACTTCTCAAGCTTCTCCAAAAGAGAAATTATGCACCAAAGAAAATTCAGCTAATGCCATGATTTAGGATACCTGGGATCCAAAAGAAGGTTTAAAACCAAAACCAAAACCCATGATTTGACTTCTACACCGAGCTCCCTCAGCACTTCTCTCCCTCACACCCCACACCACTAGCAGCAAGGCTGCACTAACTGACCCACAACAAAGTCTACCCACACAGCCTGAGTTACATCCCTTTCTTCTTTCCAGTGCCATCAAGGTAGATGCCAAGTCCAGGCTGCAGAAGGCTTCTAAGGCCAGGCTAGATAGCCTCAGTCCAGACTACAGAATGCTTGCTGGAAAGCTTGCTATTGAAGCATGCAGCCAGAACTGCAGTGGTCAGTGTTCTGGGCAGGGAAAGATTTCTGCAGAAGAGCCAGGAGCTGGGGAAAAAGAGCTTGAAATAGAGCTCAAAACCACATCCTACTCCACCCGTCTCCCCAGAGCCTCAGGGACCCAAAGTACAAATATCTACACAGAAGCACCAGTGTGGCAGCTCTCTGAACTCTGAACAGGAATGGGGTAGATATAGTGCTAGTCCCCACACCCACCCTGTGCAGGCACTTCACTAAGCCTGAGGAAAAGCATGTAGCAACCAACTAGGGCCAATTCTGATCATCCAAAAGTCATTTGGGTCCAAGACCTAGGCTAGTTTACATGAATTGCCTAGTGTGAGAGAAGGTTGAGATGCTTTGAGATTCATCCCCCAAGAAAGTCACCATCAGAGGGGAGAAAGCCCAAAAGTGAGCAATAGGGGCAGAGAAAAGGGGAGAGCAGATAAATTACCATGAAAAACATTATTAGCAGAAAGAAATATGACCTCCAGACCTAGTAGTTCAGACATCTATGAATAAATATTGCCAAACAAAGGCAAATGACCTATCACTTGATGAGGCAGAAGACACTGTGGAATTTAGGGAGAACACAGAACCACAACATACTATTCTTAAGTGATTTAAAGGAGAACTGAGAATTATGAAAGCAGAATTTATGTCCTGCAGAGCAAAAATAATGAGTGGAATAGAAAAGTTGGACTCTACAATGACAAGTCTCACTAAAGAAACAACAGAATTCAATAACCTACTGTTTGATAAAGTGGAAATACAAATTTCCAAGGAAAAATTCCTTATTTGATTAGAAACCGTTGTGAAAACTGGAAAACAGTCCCATAGAAATTAGGCTTTGACCAACACCTTACACCAGGAGTGGGGAACCTATAGCCTCAAGACCACATGTGGCCCTCTAGGTCCTCAAGTGCAGCTCTGTTACACTATATATATATATATATATATATATATATATATATATATATATATATATATATATATATATATATATGTATGTATGTATGTATTCCACAATACATTCTAAATGTGTAAATGTGTTCGTCCTTCATTGCCAAAGAAGATCATGCCATCAGAAAAATGATCACACAACTTGCACTTGACTTTTGTTTTTGAGTGAGGGAGGGCTGAGATGGAAATGCAGTCTTAATATTAAAGAGCACACTATTTTAAAAAACTAGAAGAGAAATAGATATCTCTTACAGCCCTGGATAGGAGACATTTTTAACCAAACAAATGGTTGTTTTTCAGTCATTTTCAGTTGTATCTGACTCTCTGTGACCCCATTTTGAGTTTTCTTGGCAAAGATACTGGAGTGGTTTGCCATTTCTTTTTCCAGTTCATTTTACAGATGAGAAAAACAGGGTTAAGTGACTTGCCCAGGGTCCCTCAGTTACGAAGTACCTGAGGCCAGATTTGAACTCAGGAGCATCAGGCCTAGTGCTTTATCCACTCCACCCCGTAGCTGCATCAACCAAATGAGATAAAGGCAATTAAAAAAGATAAAACAGATAACTTTGATTGCATTAAGCAGAATAGTTTCTGCACAGACAAAATTAAGACACCTTGGATAGGAAGGGAGATAGCTGAATGGAAAAAATTTTTGTATCAAATTTCTCTGATAAGAATTTTATATCCAAGATGTATATGTATGTGTATGTGTATATACACACACATGCATGTATATACATACATAAATACATACTTATGTATGTGTGTGCATGTTTGTGTATATGTATACATGTTTGTGTACATATGTACATGTGTATCACTAATGGGCATTCTTCAATTGATAAATGATCAAAGGATATGGACAAACAGTTTTCAAATGAAGAATTGCAAAGTATTCAAAACCACATGAAAATATTATAAATTACTACTAATAAGAGAAATGCAAATCAAAACAAATATAAGGTTTCATATTATACACTGAAAATTAGCAAAAATGACAAAAAATGGCGATAGTTAATGATGGCGGGATTGTGGAATGATAGGCATAATATTATATCATCAGTGGAGCTATGAAATGGTACAACTATTTTGGAAAGCAATTTGGAATTATGCAAATAAGATGATTAAAATGTCCCTACTCCTTGAACTAGAGACTCCATTGCCGGGCTCATACTCAAGAAAGCCATTGATAAGAAGAAAGTATCTTTAAACACTAGAATATTTATAGTAGCACTTTTTATGGTATCAAAGAATTGCAAGCAAAGCAGATACCAGTATCATTGATTGGGGAAAGGTTGAACAAATTGTGGTACATGAATGTAATGGAATATTACTATACTGTAGGAAATTATATATATATGATAAATGTAGAGATGCATGGAAAGATCTGTAGTAATTGATGCAGAGTGAAGTAAGCAGAGCCAAGAAAGCACAATACTCAGTAACTACAACAATATAAATGGAAAGTACATCAAAAAAAATCAAAAGAGAATGTAATAAAACTATAAAGACTGAGCATGCTCTAAATGAAATAATATAAGAGGACACCTCCAATCCACCCCTTCATGAAGGTGGGAGGTCCACAGGTGTTATACATTGCACATGTTTTTGGACTTTTCCCAATAGAGCCATTAGTTGAGCTGATATTCTTTCTTCTCTAAAAAATGCTATTTGTTATATGAGATGGCTCTCTGAGAGGGAGAGGGGAAGGGACACTTGGGATAACCATGATGATGTAAGAAACAGAAGACATCAATAAAGCTTATTTTTAAAAAAGCACAATAGTATTCCATTACATTCATATACCATAATTTATTCAGCTATTCCATAATTCATGGGCATCCCCTTTGTTTCCAGTTCTTTGCCTCCACAAAAAGAGCTACTATAAATATATTTGTGCATATGGATGCTTTCCCTCTTTCTTTGATCTCTTGGGGGTTTGACCTAGTCAAATACCACTGGGTCAAAGAGCATGCACAATTTAGTGGCCTTCTGGGCATAGTTTCAAATTGCTTTTCATAATGGCAGAACCATTGAGCTGGTCATGGTGGTCCATGCCTACAATCCTTGCCCTAGGGAGTTGAGGCCAATAGACCGATTGGGCTCCATAGTTCTGAGCTGTTGCGGGGCTAATGTTGATCGAGTGTCTGTACTACATCTGGCACCAATGTAGTAAACCCTTAGGACCTAGAGCTCACGAGGTTGCCTATTACTATGTAGTCAGTTTCAGTCATGTCTGACTCTTTCAGGGAACTCATTTGGGGTTTTCTTGGTAAAGCTACTAGAATGGTTTGCCATTTCTTTCTCCAATTCATTTCACAGATGAAGAACTGAAGCTAACAGTTAAGTGACTTGTCCAGGATCACACAGCTTGAACTCAGGAAGATGAGTTTTCCTGACTCCAGGCTCAGAATGTCCCACTAGGATGCCTAAGGAGGGGCAAACTGGTTCAGGTAGATAATGGAACAGGTTAAAACTTCCAGACTGGCCATTCATTTCCAGTTGGAGCAAAGTCCCAATAAATAAATGAGTGGATGGATAAATAAATAAAAAAGATGGAAGTGTTTAAAGAAAGATTCCAAATTTAAATGGAGACTAAATAGTTTAATCCTAAAGAAATTGTGGGTCAAAGAACACATTATGGAAACAATACATAATTTCAGAAAATGATAATACTGCAATTACACACCAAATCTCTGGCACACAGTCAAAGAAAGTTTAGGTGGAAATTTATGTGTGTGTATACATACATACATACATACATACACACACACACACACACACACACATATATATATATATATATAAACATTTTCATCAAGAAAAGGAAGAATAAATAAATCAATGATTGGACTTCCAACTTTTTTTTTTGTCAGATGTTTCTTTTTTTTTATTTAACTTTTTACATTCATTTTCACAAAATTTTGGGTTCCAATTTTTTCTCCCCTTTTTTTCCCCTACCCCCACCCCAATACCCCGAGCAATCTAATTTTCCCTATCTCCAATCTGCCCTCTCTTCTGTCATCCCTCCCTTCTCTTGTCCCCATCTTCTCTTTTGTCCTCTAGGGCCAGATGACTTTCTATTCCTCATTAACTGTATGTCTTATTTCCTAGTAGCAACAACAATACTAAACAGTTGTTCCTAAAACTTGAGTTCCAAATTTTCCCCATCCCTCCCTCCCCACCCATTCCCTTTGGGAAGGCAGGCAATTCAATATAGGCCCTATCTGTGTAGTTTTGCAAATTATTTCCATAATAATCGTGTTGTGTAAGACTAACTGAATTACCCTCCATCCTATCCTGCCCCTCATTGTTTCTATTCTGTCTTTTGATCCTGTCCCTCCCTGAGTGTTGACTTCAAATTGCTCCCTCCTCCCATTGCCTTCCCTTCCATTATCTCCCCCCACTTGCTTATCTGCTTCTCCCCCACTTTCCTGTACTGTAAGATAAGTTTTCATACCAAAATGAGTGTGCATTTTATTCCATCCTTTAGTCAAATGTGATGAGGGTAAACTTCTTGTTTTTTTCTCAGCCCTCCTCTTTTTCCCTCCACTAAAAAAGTCTCCTGCTTGCCTCTTAAATGACATATAATTTACCCCATTCTTTGACCCTCTTTCTTCCCCCTACCTTTCTCTCTCACCATTTACCTTAATTTCTTTTAAGATATGGTCCCATCCTATTCAATTCACTCTGTGCTCTCTGTCTCTGTATGTACGTGCATGTGTGTATATGTGTGTGCATGCATGTGTGTACGTGTGTGTGTATGTGTGTGTGTGGTCCCACCAACTACCCAGATACTGAAAAGTTTTAAGAGTTCCAAATATTGTCTTTCCATGTAGGAATGTAAACAGTTCACTTTTGGTAAGTCCCTTATGACTTCTCTTTGCTGTTTACTTTTTCATGCTTCTTCTCATTCTTGTGTTTGAAAGTCAAATTTTCTTTTCAGCTCTGGTCTTTTCATCAAGAATGCTTGAAAGTCCTCTGTTTCATTGAAAGACCATATTTTCCCCTGAAGCATTATACTCAGTTTTGCTGAGTAGGTGATTCTTGGTTTGAGTCCTAGTTCCTTTGACTTCTGGAATATCCTATTCCACACCCTTCGATCCCTTAATGTAGAAGCTGCTAGATCTTGAGTTATCCTGATTGTATTTCCACAGTACTGAAATTGTTTCTTTCTAGCTGCTTGCAAGATTTTCTCCTTGAGCTGGGAGTTCTGGAATTTGGCCACAATGTTCCTAGGAGTTTCTCTTTTTGGGTCTCTTTCAGGAGGTGATCGATGGATTCCTTCAATACTTATTTTGCCCTCTGGTTGTAGAATGTCAGGGAAGTTTTCCTTGATAATTTCATGGAAGATGATATCTAGGCTCTTTTTTTGATCATGACTTTCAGGTAGTCCCATAATTTTTAAATTGTCTCTCCTGGATCTATTTTCCAGGTCAGTTGTTTTTCCCATGAGATATTTCATATTCTCTTCCATTTTTTCATTCTTTTGGTTTTGTTTTGTGATTTCTTGGTTTCTCAGAAAGTCATTAGCCTCCATCTGTTCCATTCTAATTTTGAGAGAACTATTCTCTTCAGTGAGCTTTTGAACCTCTTTTTCCATTTGGCTAATTCTGCTTTTGAAAGCATTCTTCTCCTCATTGGCTTTTTGAACCTCTTTTTCCAATTGAGTGAGCCTACTTTTCAAGGTGTTATTTTCTTCAGCATTTTTTTGGGTCTCCTTTATCAAGGTATTGACCCGTTTTTCATACTTTTCTTGCATCTCTCTCATTTCTCTTCCCAGTTTTTCCTCCACCTGTCTAACTTGCTTTTCAAAATTCTTTTTGAGCTCTTCCAAGGCCTGAGCCCACCCGACAACCCCCTGGGATGTCTGGGATACAGAGGCCCCGCCCTCCACGTCTTTCCCTGATGGCAAGAATATTTCCTCGTCGTCGTCAGATCCGAAAGTCAGGATCATTTGCATCTGCTCAAAAAAGCTCTCTATAGTCTTATTTTTCTTCCCTTTTCTAGGCATTTTCCCAGCCAGTTACTTGACTCCTGAGATTCTTGTCCACCCCTGCCTAGATCCGCCCAGCTAGTGCTTGGGGTCTGAGATTCAAATGGGCTTTCTGCGGCAGGTGCGGCTGCTATTCAATGTGAGCTTTAGTTCTGGTGCTGGGGTGGGGGCAGGGCCACCTCCCAGGCTCAGCTCCCTCAGGGGCTTTATACAGAGACCTTCAGTAATGGAGCGGGTGGGGCAGGGCTGGCTCCCAGGCTCAGCTCCTTCAGGTTGTTTATGCAGAGACTTTCAATAATGAAAATTCTGCCTGCCTGCTCAGGGAGTCCCGGGGACCACCGCTGCTGCCTCTGCTGCTTCCTGCCCCTGCCTCTGCCTCTGCCACTTCCTGCCCCCGCCTCTGCCTCTGCTGCTTCCTCCCAAGGGGGTCCGAGCCATGGAGACACCCCGTTCCCCTCTCGGCCAGCCCAGACGTGTCTCTCACTGACCTGTAGAGTCTGTGGGTGGAGGGACCTTCCAGGCCTCCAGAGGTTCTGTCCCTGAAGCCTGCTCCGATCTGCTCCTCTCAGCCGCGTGGCCAGGGCAGCGCTGGGGTGGACTCTGCTTTCCGGAGCGCGACGGACCCTGGGGACCACTCTCCAGGACTCTCTGGAACGGAAATCTCTTCCACTGTGTTTCTGCACACCCTGCAGTGATCCAGAACTTGTGGGGAGCTCTTCTTACATTAAATGCATGGGCTGTGGGTTCGGAGCTAGCATACAGTGAGTCTTTCTACTCCGCCATCTTGACTCTGCCTTGGACTTCCAACCTAAAAAAACCTAGAAAGTAACAATTTTTAAAAACCTACTTAACAAAAAAATAGAAATTCTGAAAATCAAAAGAGAAATAAATGAATTAAAAACAAAAACCACTTAATTGATAAGTAAAACTAGGGGATCATTTTAAAAAATAATAAAACAGGTAAGTCATTAATCTGAAAAAGAGCAAAACCAAATTTCCAATAGGAAAAAATGAAAAAGAAATCATAACAAATGAGAAAAAAGAAATTAAATCATTAGGAATTGTTTTGCCTAGTTATAGTTGCCTAGTTACATAATATTCAAAATACACTTGAATATTATATAAAAATATTACTATAATATTAATTATATTAAAAATTAGTAATTTAAATGAGATGAATCAACATTTACAAAAATATAAAAAGCAGAAAATTTAAATGACCCAGTCTCAGGGAAATAAATTGAATAAGCCATAAAAGAAAAAAAATACTTTGAGGGTGAGATGGTTTTATGAGCTTTATCAAATATTCGAGGATAATTAGCTCTAATACATAAATTATTTACAGAAGTAGGAAAAGAATAAATACTACTAAAACTCTTTCACTGAGACAAATAGGATCATGATACCTAAGCTGGGGAGAGATAAAATAGAGAATGATAACTGTGGACCAGTAGCTCTAATGAATATTGATGGAAAATATTGAATAAAACATTAACTGTTTTGGATTGGATTGGATTTATATTAGGAATGCAAGATTGTTTTAATATAGAGAAAATTGTAATCTTATTAAAAGCTAAAATAGTATAAAACTATTATTTCAATAACTGCAGGAAAAGCTTTTGACAAAATACAATTCCATTTCATGCTAAAAAAAATCATTAAAAAGCATAGGAATAAATAGCCCATTCCTTAATATTATACATAGTATTTGTCTAAAACCAAGGACTAGCATTATCTCTAGTGGAATAAATCTAGAGACTTTCTCTGTAAGATCAAGGATAATGCATAAGTTTCCATTTTAATGAGTATCACATATAATTTTAAAAGAAATTCTAGCTATAGAGATAAGATCAAAAATATTGAGAGAATAAGCATAGACAAAGAAATAACAGTTTTATTATTTGTCTGGATTTTCTGCAGATGACTTGAAGGTTTACTTAGAGAGCCCTGGAGATTCAACTTAAAAATGAATGAACATAATTAACAACTTCATTAACATATGAGGACATAAAATGAATTCAATTCATCAGCCTTTCTGTGTATTACTCATAAAACTGAGCAGAATGAAATAAAATAACTACAGAAAATACATAAAATATTTGAGTCTGTTTACCAAGGCACTAATGGAAATTATATGAATGCACCTGCAAAATGCTCTTTACAAAAATATAGACCTAAATAGTTAGAGAGGTATTGATTGCTCATGCTTTGGCCATGCTAATATAATTAAAATTACAATGCAACATAAAAATTTATGTTGAGGAATAAAAGGTCAAGCATGTCAAAGAAAATAATGAAAAAAAAGTGGGAAAGAAGGGAGTGTGGTAGTGTCAGATCTTAAACTATACAATACAATAATCATCAGAACTATTTTCTTGTTTTAAATTGAAGAGTTGACTAATGGAATAGATCAGATTGACACGATCTAGAAGGAAACAGATATAGCAGGGTTTTGTTCAGTTATTTTTTAGTTTTGTCCAATTCTTCATGAACTCATTTGGAGTTTTCTTGGCAAAAATACGGGATTGGTTAGTCATTTCTTTCTCTAGCTCATTTGACAGTTGAGGAAACTGAAGCAAACAGGGTTAAGTGACTTGTCCGGGGTCATACAGCTAGTAGTGTCTGAGGCAGGATTTGAGCTCAGGTCTTCCTAACTCCAGGACCAGTGCTCTATCTATTACACCACTTAGCTGCCCCCTGTAGTAGAATAATGTTCCATAAATCCAAAGACTCCCAACCACTGGGATAAGGAATCCCTATTCAACAAAAACTGCTGGGAAAACTCAGAAAACAGTGTGGTAGATATTAGATTTAGACCAGTGCCACATACTACACACTACAATGTGTTTTTGTCCTTCATTGCCAAAGAAGACCATGCCATCAGAGAAATAATGACATGACTTGTACTTGCCTTTGTTTTGAGCGAGGGAGGGCTGTGCAGGTCACCAGCCTCACTTCTCCTCCAGAGTCATCTGAATCCAGTGACCAGATATTCATCAGGATGACTAGAGATAACCCAGGATGAAGCAATTGGGGTTAAGTGACTTGCCCAAGGTCACAAAGCTAGTGAGTGTCAAGTGTTTAAGGTGGGATTTGAACTCAGGTCCTCCTGACTCCTGCACTGGTACTCTATCCACTGCACCACCTAGCTGCCCCACATACTATAATAAGCTCTAAATGGACATGTGACAACCTAAAAATATAAATATGAAATAAAATCAATACAAAAAGCACTATCACAAATAAATTAGAGTTACAGAGAAGGAGCTATGCTTCACATCATTTGCTTGCGGAAGTAAGAATCAGAGAAGATAAAATGGACAATTTTGTTCGTATAAAACTGAAAAGATTTTGCACAAATGATTTTTGCAATTAAAATTAGAAGAGAAACAGTTAATTAGGGAAAAATCTTTTCAACAAATTCTCTGATAAAGGTATCATACCCATGACATCCAAGATACATAAGGAATCAGTTCAAATCTATGAGAATAAGAATCACTTCCCAATAGACAAATGGTGAAAGAGTATGAATAGGCAACCTCAAAAGAATAGATGGAAGCCATCAGAACTACACTTTAAAAACACTACAAATCACTAAGAGAAATGCAAATTAAAACAACATTAAGATTGAACTCCCCCCTCCAAAAAAAGAAAAGAAAAAGTAAATGACAATCGTTGGAGGAACTAAGGCAAAGGTGGGGCACTTGCTGCCTCAAGGCCACATGTGGCCTTTTAGGTCCTCGAGTGTGGCCCTTTGCAGCCACATGTGACCTCAAGGTTGCAGATTCCCTACCCCTGGTCTAAAGGTGGGCAGGCATGTTAATGCACTGCTGGCAGGGCTGTGGATTGGTCCAGCCATTATAGAAAACAGTTTGGAACTATAACTAAAAAGTCATCAGAATGGTGATGTCCTTTGATGCAGTGATACCACGAATAGGCTTACATCTCAAAGAGAACAAAGAAAGAAGGAAAGGATCTTTATAAATGAAAATATATAGCAACACTTTCTGTTAAAACAAAGAACTTGAAATGAAGGAGATGCCCATCAATTTTAGAATGACTGAACATATGATGGTATATGAATACAATGACATATTATTACACCATAAGAAAAAATGAAAGGATTGAACTCAGAGAAACATGGGGAGACTTGTATGAACTGGAAAACAATTTTTACACTAACCACAACATTGTGTAAGAAAGCAGCTCTGAAAGCTTTTAGAACTTGATCAAGGCAATAGCTAACCATGATTCCCGAAAACCAAGCCATGATGGTCTTGTTCATAATGATACCAACTCTTGACAGAGATGTGACAAAATAGAGGTATGGAAAGAGATGGATGTAACCCCATATTTTGTAGGTACATCCGGGATATTCTGCATTAGACTTTCCTAATTAGTGAAGAGAATGCTGATACAATGCTACATTACTGTGTGAGAGATGAAATGGGTGCAAGAGCTTTGGAGAAAAGAAATGGGGTTTTTTCCCCCTTCTTCATGAGAAGACATTCATTCTTTCAGACTATATTAAGGGAGTGCTATATGGAGAAATAGAAGGTGTAGACTTGTAGGGGAAGCTGACTTCTCAACATGTACCTGATTTCCAGCTTGTCTCTCTAAAAACTTTGAGATCATTTCCTCTCTCTCTCTCTCTCTCTCTCTCTCTCTCTCTCTCTCTCTCTCTCTCTCTCTCTCTGTCTCCTCACATGTATCTTACACAGGCAACACACATACTGATACATATATTTTCTGACAGGGCCAGAGTATGAATCTGTTTTGCCTGACTATACTTATTACTTATTATGAGAGGGTTTTTTTTGAAGAGTAGAGGAAGGAATTAAGAAAACAGAAGGAGAAATAATATGGATGCCAAAAAAGAAAGAAGAGATAAGTGAAATAGTTTTGAATGCATAAAATAAGCTACAAAGGATTGCAGAGGAAGCTAATTGCGTTTAGTCAATAAACATTTATCGAACACCTCCTATGTGCCATGTAAGCACTGGGAATTCAAAGGAAGTGATATATGGAGAAAAACAAAGACAGAAAGCAAGGCAAGAATCTTTTTTGTCCTCAAGAATCTTACAATATAATGGAGAAAGACAACGTGTAAAAACTAATTCTGAGAAGGAGGTCATTCTATAGGCTTCACTCAGCTGCCAAAGGGGTCTATAACTCCAAAACTGGTTAAGAACTTCTGATGCAGAGGAAACAAACCCATGCTACAGGAGGAGGTTAGACCAGACAACCCCTAAGGTCCCTTCCACCTTTTGACTTCTTGCTGACCTGTCATGCTTTTTCTGTGGCAGTGGCCAGAGCTCTAAGCAACAGAGGGAAAGACTTTGTGACCTCCCAAAAGCCAGTCCGGTTCTATGGAATTGTGGGTCAACTTTGGTTGTCAGTAGTAGATATTTTGAAAAGCCTAGACTTGAACCCCTGCTCCAAATCAGTTTGGGGGGGTAGGAGAGGAATGTGGTTCCAGCTTTTGTTGTCAATTTTTTTGTTTTTGTCAAGGAAAGAGACTTTAACATCATTCTCTTGATGAATTAGTAAAAAAAATATTCTAGAAGCCTCTCCATGACTTGTATTATTCCACTTTCTGAGAGTACACTGGTTTGCGCAGTATTTATTTTGTATGTAGGTAGTTGTCAATATTCAAATTAATTCAGATTATTCACTGGAAGATCATATAATGAAGGAAGCTGAAATACTTTGGCCACATAATGAGAACACAGGACTGATTGGAAAAGACCCTGATGCTGGGAAAGATTGAAGACAAAAGGAGAAGGGGACAGCAGAGGATGAGATGGAGAGATCGTGTCATGGAAGCCATGAACACGAGCTTGGACAGACTTCAAAAGATAGTGAAGGATAGAAGATACTGGTGCACTATGGTCCATGGAGTCATGAAGAATCAGACACAACTGAACAGCAAAGCAGTTGTATACATGTTGTCCTACCCCATTATGTAAACTCCACAACACCAAGACTGGTTTTTGCCTTTCCTTGCATCCTTAGTTCTTAGCACAGTGTCTAGCACACAGCAGTAGAAGTTTAATAAGTGTTTATTGATTGGTTGATAAAACTTATTCTGTTTGGTCACAGAGGACAGAATCAGGAGTCATGGGTGGAAGTTACAAAGAGGGAAGCTTGAGTTCTATGTCAGAAAAAAATTTCCCATCAACTAGAACCAGTCACAAGTAAAATGGGGCTGCCTAGGGAGGTAGTGACCTCTTCATTTGAAGTCTCCAAGTAGAGTCTGAATGGCCACATGTCAGGGAGGCATCAGAGGATTTTGGGTCAGGGATGGGATAGGCCAGGGGGCCTTTGAAGTCCCTACCAGCTTTGAGATTTGAGGAGTCAAGGAATGCCAACTATGGAGATTTTTTTATTATTTTTTTCTCTATGTCTTTATATGATGACTCAGAGTCAATGAACACTTACTAAGAATCTGCTTAATATAATAATAATAGCCAGGCATGTGTTAAGCGCTGGGAGACAAAGTCATGAGAGTACCTGCCCTCAAGGAGCTTGTAATCTAAGAGGGGAAGATGTAAAAAGAAGCTGAAATCAGCTTCATGCCTTGGGGGACATGTTGAAGTCCAGCATCTGGGATGAGAAATGAGGGGAAGTCCCTGGGTACCCTTCTTCAATGGTGGAAAGTCAGAGAGGAGATGTCCAATGTCTAACCCCCACCCTCTCCAATCAGCAGGAGGGCCCCAGAGAAGGGGGTGCTGAGGAGGAGAAGAGTTTTGGAGTTAATTTCATCTTGCAAAATAATGAATTTCTGGAGATCATGAAGTCCAGGTGATCAACCAACTGGAAAAGTGTCAGAGGCAGGATTTGAAATCAGATCTCCCTGCCTCCAAGACCATAATTCTGTCCAGCGCCCCTCAAGTCTATAGAGGACAGAGGGTGAAGAAGAGGCTGATTTTTTTCTTTCTTTTTCCCAGCAGAGCTGCTAGCTGCCACTTTGGAGATCAATTATGTTTTAGGAGGAAAGAAAGCTGCTTCTGTTGCAATTTGAGTGGGTCTCCTGAGGGCCTTGTTGTCTGAGTTCAGCTGAATTACCAGATGCTGTGTGAATATATTTCTAAACCTACCTTCTCCTCCCCCTAGGTTCTGTGTGTGGGGGAACTTTTTATCTTGTTCTGGTTCTAGATTGAGGGCTATTGGTACTTTGAATAGCCCAGACCCAGAGTGATTGCTCCACCTGGAATCCAAGTCCATAACACAGATACAAGCTGATTGTCTCTAATCCCACTTTCCTGTTTTTCATAGGGCAAAGCTGATTTCCTATGACTACCATCACCATATCCAGCCCTCTGCCCCAATCCAACTCTATCCCACCTTCTCCCCCAGAACCTGGACTTTGGATGTGAAACATATGGGTTACTGGGTCATTTGAGCCTCACAATTCTAGGAGATAGGTCCTATTATTATCCCCATTTTCAGATGAGGAAACTGAGGCAGTTAAGTGACTTGCCCAGGATCACATAGTAAGTGTCTGAGGATACATTTGAACTCAGATCTTCCTGACTCCAGGTCCAGCATTCTAGCTGCCTTTATTAAAAGGGACTTGCATGGACATTACTGCCCCAGGGTTTTCTCAGCTTGATGTTATTGTTTTTGGTAGGGCCAGCCCCATCTCACATGCTGGGCATCTTCTTTACTTATTAGCCCAGGACATGTTAATGCCACATTTTCTTCTTTAGAACACAGATTCTAATGGAATCATGGATTGTAGCTTTCTCAGTTCAGTTTTCTTCAGTAACTTTTATTTGCCCCTTTAGAATTCTCACCCCACCTAACCACTACAAATAAAAAGTACCCTGATAGGCATTCACCTAGGCAGCTCATTACCCTCCTGCCTTATTCACACCCATCCAGCCCTTCCCCACCACCTCCTCTTACCTGTTACCACCTGTGTGCCCCTGTAATGCCAATGTGATACCCATAGCAGTCACTAGGAACATGCATGCATATTTCCAGGGTAAATTAGCAAAATATAATAAACTCTGTTCCTCAAAGGCAAAACCAAAATAATTATTTGGGACATCATTAGATTACTAGGAGGTAAGATTTAACAGGGTACTTATCATGAATCCAGGTAGTGTCAACATCTTAAACCTTCTTTCTGTCAGGCAAGTTCCCCTAGACAAATTCCTCCCTCTGCCCACTCACAGCTTGCTTCTCTCTCTCTGCTCCTTGGGCCAACTCCTCCCACTCACAATCTCTCTCTCTCTACTTTGTCTGCTCTCACTCTCTGCTTGTGCTCTCTCTCTTTCTCTCTTTCTCTCTCTGTCTCTCTGTCTCTGTCTCTCTGTCTCTGTCTCTGTCTCTGTCTCTCTCTCTCTCTCTCTCTCTCTCTGTCTTCCTTAGGCAAGCTTCTCCCAGTCTGAGCTCCATAGGACCCAGGCTGTATGTGCCTCAGGCTCCATGACTTCTGGGCCAGAGTTCAAAGTAGGTCACATATTAATGGATGGGGAAGAGCTCCCCATTTATTAACATTATATTCAGCCCTAAGATCTTCCATATCTGTTACACAGGCCTATGGGACTTTAGGGGTAACTGGTATGAACATAATTTTTATAACAATATAAAAGCGATAACACAAAATAAACACATAGGACAACATCTTAGGGTGGGGACTTGGGCACAAACAACCTATCATTCCCCCTTCAAATAAATGGGACCCAAAATGCCTTGGGGTAAGGGATAAAGTTCTCATCTTCTGAAACTACTTCCTGCTGAGACTGGACATAGAGCTGTCCCTGCCTCTCGAGGTCCCATTGGAGGGGTCAGTTCCTTAGCTAGTATTCAGAGCTTGGTCAATGCCAGATCCAGGGGTGATATATTATAGTCTTGAACAGAAAGTAACATCCAGCTTAAGCAATCAGTCATCTATAAGTGGAGGGCACTAAGCCTGGAGAAGACAAATCTAGCAAATAGGTTAAACAAACAAAGGCTGAAAAGAATTAAGGAGATAATAACTAGAAGCAGGGTAAATATAGTGTCAACTGTGCTTCTGGAGTCCATGAACTGTACCAATTCCTATCTTCCCTCAGGCAAATCCAAAGTCATACCTCTCAGTATATCCATCCCAATGATGCATTCAGGAACAGGTAAAACTACCACTACACATTCCCTGCTGGGCAATTGCCCAACTCTTATCACCAGTTCAACTTGTCTGGCCAGTATTTCAGCCCCTCCCAGTCCTGTGATGGTAATAGGGGTTCCATGTCCAAATTTATCAGGGTTTCCATATATAAGGAAGACCTTCACCCTAGTATCTATTAATGTCCTAGCTACAATGGTTGATCCATTTTCCCAGTATATGGATAAACTGATATGGGATCTGTAATCCCATTTGTGTACTTCTTTAATGTGAGCTGGGGCTTGATCAATTTCCTATTCTCCCTGAAAGTGTGACAGACTTGGATACAATGATGCAGGAGGATTTGTAAGGGCAGTTCATACTTCCCTATTCCCCTGTACATCTTATGTAGTTCATTAGTTGGAATACCATCCATTCTTCCATAATCTATCCCTCCTCTCAATAAAGCAATAAACATTTCTCTCCTTGGTAATCTATTCTGACTTTGAATCTGCTGGCTATTTTGTCTTCTCTCTTGAGCAAATTTGTCTTTTCCCCATTCCCCTAAGTTACCTAACTATGCAATCTTATCTAGCACCTCTGAAAGAGGGTGCCCTATTTCTCCAATTAGTAGAGTCAGAACAACAGTTTTTAAGTTGGAGGAGCAGTCTTCACTATTACATTTCTATGAGTAACTGTTAAGGGAATGCTGTGATATGCATCTGCTTCTCCAATCATAATTACAGTTTTCATGACCTCTTCCTTTAACTTTCTCATAAAGTCTCTAAGTGAGTACCAGGGTCTGTCTCCACTCAGCCACATAGTCAGTAAGATACTCTTTATTGCATTCCTCAGCAGCTAAAACTAGCAATTTAGTTGCATTGTTACCTCCTTGAATATGGTAATCCCTAAAAGCTTGCGATACAAAGGGATTCTGGCTAAAACCTATAAATTTCAAACAATCTATGTTATCTACTCCACCAGCCCCCTTGTAACTGATTCTCACCATCCACTATACTAGTGATTCTCCAGTTTTTTGGGTGAATCAACTTAAAATATCTGTGACTCTTGCTGAGTAAAGTTCTCAATGACTTCCCTAAACACTTTCTGGCCTCTCTGGTTCTCCTGCTTCCCTCCTACTATTAGATGTGTACCCACATTCCTAGAAGCCTCCTCATCTGAATTTGTTTCATCTTCCTTCTATGTATCTTCATTTCAGGTATTTAGGTTCCAATCAAGCCCTACACGTGCAAGGGTTGCATGCTCCTTCTTCTTGTTAACGTTTTTCTTCTTTTTCTGAGATAAAATCACAGCTGTTTTTTCTGCTATCACCTGATAATTTTTATTTTGCTCTTGTAAAGGAAAGTTCTAAAACTACAGCACAGAAAGCCTCTCATGCAAATCAGCTTACTCCTTTTACAGCTGAACCTTTTCTTGCAGCAATTTGTCTCTGCTTTTACATGTAATACGGTAACTTGTTAACAACGCCTATCCTCTTCTACATACCCCTACCATTTCTTTCTGGTTCTATTGGTATTCCTTGCAAACATCTTTCTAAATCTCTGGGTTCTCACCTCTATAGCCTTGGTTTCCATTTTTCACAAAGTCCTGTGCTTTTAGCCCACTCTCTTGCCAGGAAGAAATAAGGCAAATCCTTCCATCCTAGAATACCTATTTCCCTCCCTAGAGCTTTCCTGTCTCCAAGTAGAGGCTTTTTATTCTGAGATCCCATCCTTGTCACCATTTTTATTGCCATTGTGATACCCGTAGCAGCCACTATGAATATGCGTATATATTTCCAGGGTAAATTAGCAAAATATGATAAACTCTTTCTCAAAGACAAAATCAAAATATTTATTTGGGACATCATTAGAATACCAGCAGGTAAGATTTAACAGGGTACTTATCATTAATCCAGGGAGCACTGACATTTTACTCCTTCTTTCTGTCAGGCCTCCTCACAAAAACAAGTTCCCCTAGACAAATTCCTCCCTCTGCCCACTCACAGCTTGCTTCTCTCTCTCTGCTCTGCCTGCTCTCACTCTCTGCTTGTGCTCTCTCTCTGTCTCTCTACTCCTTGGGCAAGCTCCTCTCAGTCTGAGCTCCATGTGATCCAGGCTCCATGTGACCCAGGCTCCATATGAGCAGGACCAGAGTTCAAAGCAGTTCAAAGCAGGTCACTTAGGCCTATTAATGGGCTGGGAAGATCTTCCCATTTCATTAACATTACAGCCCCTCCCCCACTTTCCACTATCCTAGGACAATCCATCTCCCTGTCCTCTATATGTGTTGTCTTTCCCTGTTAGAAAGTAAATTCATTGAGGGCTAGAAATTTATCTTTTTTCTTTTTTAAAATAAATTTTATGATATATTTTGTTTTTGCATCACTTAAAATTTTCCCTTCCTTTTCCCAGAGAGCCTTCCCTTATAACAGACTTTTTTTGTAAAAGAAAATGAGAAGAGAAAAATAGTAAGCAATATTGATCAATATATTTTTAAAAATATAAGCAATATTGCACACCCCTAGACCTCCCACCTCTGCAGGGTGAGGGAGAAAGTCTTTTCATGTCTCTTCCTCTTGGGTCATGCCTGGAGTTCTTTTTAAATATTTGCAGTTCTAGCACTTATCACAGTGCTTGGCCCAGAGATTACCAAATACCTTTTGATTCATTCATTCATTCACTTACAGAAAATCCCATTTTGGCTTTCTCTCATGATCACTTGATTCATTGATAGAATCAGATCCTAAGGTCATAGATTTAGAGCTGGAGGGGACCTTAGAAGCCATCTCGTCCATTTTACAGATAAGGAAAGTAAAAAGAAGGCAAAAAAAAAAAGAAAAGAAAATTAACCTCAGTCATGTCGGTCATATGTTGGAAGGATAAGATTTGAATCTACAAGTTCTATTTGCAAATCCATTGATCTTTCCACGGCATTGCTTCAATTATCATCAACCTCATTGTGACAAATCATTCATTCCTCAGCTTTCTATCCTCCCATAGCCAGAAAGTGGCCCTACTGGTGCTGCGTGAATCAGGATGACCTTAGGAGACTCTCAGGTCTTTGTTTTCAGTGTCACTAGGGATCTCCAAACCCACAGCCCTAAAGAGAATGGAGATACCTTCTGGCACTTAGAGCCCTCAGGCTTACTACAAGGCAGCTAGTCTAGGGAGACTCTCAACAGGGAAAACTGATGTAGGTAGCTAAAGCTGCATGGAGGCTGGGGAGGTTTTAGAATCCATCAACAAACATTATTAAACACCTACTGTGTGTCTTTCAATGTGCTAGGACTAGAAATATGAAGATTAAACAGTTCCTGCCCTTAAGGAGCTTTTATTCTATTGGGGGAGATTTGGATGAGTGTATGTTTACAAAGTCAACATATTTTTTAAAAACTTTTAAGTTAATTTCAGGGAGAGGTCCTATCAGATGGAGGGATGTCATGACCTCACTGTCTATCTAGTCTAGCCCATATCCCCGCCCCCCCCCCCCCAAAAGAGTCCCCTCTAGGATATACACAAGTTGTCATTTAAACTTCTGCTTGGAGACTTCCTCTGATGGGGAACTCGCTACCTTATGATGATTGATATTACAAGTCACTATCTTTGATGAAAACTAACTAGTCGAGAGGGTCTGTTGTCTTCTGAATCTGTTACCAGCGTACTGCTGCAATTCCTTCAAACTCTGAGTTTACATGTTTTTTTTGTTTCTTCTGCTTTTGAACTTTTTTTGTTTTGTTTTTTTAAAGAAAAGCTCCTCCTGCCTTTTTTGTGTTTCTTATCTTTTGGTCTTTTTACAAGCTTTGGTCAGTTCCGTGCTTCCTACTTTCTGACAGGACAGTCCCTGCTAAGACAATTCTTCTGTGTTTGGCCTTGGTTACAGGCCTCCTTTCCACTTCCTTTGCCTTTCTAGACTTCATTTTATGATCCGAGCTTATTTGGGGACTTCCTGCTCAATCACACTGACGTTTGTTTTAGAATATTTGCCTGTTTTGACTTCCTCCTTGGGATTTTCTGTGGATGTAAGGCCATTCTTGTTCCCCAAAGCTTACCATTCCCCCATTTCTTCCCCACCATACTTCCTCTTTCTGGTCATAGGGTCAGGCCTAATTTTTTCTGTGTTTTTTTCCCCCTGACCTTTTTGAAAACGTGCCCTGGAGGCACACATCTGGCTATTTGACTTGATCATAATCCAGGGCATCCAACTGACACTTGTTGGAAGAGATTGTTTAAGGCACTATTTCATTTTACTGAATCAAATGCTTTGATTTTCATCTTAGGGGTCGAATTTAGTGGGGAAACTTTCCCATTCTCCACTCACTATCCTACTTTTAATGCTCTCTCCTTCCTTAAATGTCCCAGTCTAGCAGCAGCCAGAGGTTGGAAGTGTTTGGCTAAGGATCTTAAGGAAGAGAAAGGGAAAGGAATATGGCATCTACTATGTGCCAGGCAGGCAGCTAGGTGGGCAGTGGTTGGGTCACTGATCCTGGAGTCAGGAAACCTCATCTTTGTGAGTACAAATCTGACCTTAGACACTCCTTAAGGGTGACTCTGAGTGAGTTACTTCATCCTGCTTGCCTCATTTTCCTCAACTGTAAAATAGGCTGGAGAATAAAATGGCAAAGCACTGTAGTATCTTTGCCAAGAAAACCCCAAATGGGGTCATGAAAAGTCTGAAACAACCGAAAAAAAGAGGAATGTTCCAGGCACTGTTCAAGGCACTTTACAAATATTATCTCATTTGATAAGATCAAGTCTCTCCTTCCCTACTACCACATTTATTAGGTCTGAATTTGTGTGTGGCTTTTTCTTTTCCCTGAGTTTCTAGGAATCATAACAGCATTGTACCAGTAATAGAACCCTGGTCAGACATCCTAGTGATTTGAAAAGATAATTTCCTTCTGTGTGTGTCTGTGTGTGTCTGTGTATTTCAGAGTAACTATAACCTCTAGCTCTACTGCTTCTTATAATCTCCCCAAGACACACCTTTTTTTGATCAATATCCTTGTTGAGAAATCAGTTTCACTTGGAGAACACTTGGCCAAGACAGAAAGCAAACAAAGTGCTTAAAAGCAGCAAAGAATGGGAAATAAAGGCAGCAAAAAGGAGGGATGGGGTGTGGGGGTCAGGTTGTGGTTAGAAGCAGGAGGGAAGAGTCACTCTCTCCCTTCTTCCTCTCAATATTTTCTCTTCCTCCTGCAGGTTCACAGGAGTGGCATTGGCCCTGGCACTCTCAGGTGACCAGATTTTTATCGTATGTCCTGGTCATCCTCCCATATGCATAAGGATGCCCTGTCCTTCCCCTTGAGTATTGCTCATTCCTTAACTTGTGTGAGGTTTCCTCTTCTCTCTCCTTTTGAATAAAAGAAGGAAGAACAGTCTTTTTTAGGTCCTGTCCCACAGTTCTTGTGCCCAGAGGCTTGTAGAGAGCTTGAGGGCTATGTCTCCAGTGACTCACTAGACTTGTTTCTTATCTGTTTACTCCTTTCCAGTCCAGTGGTTAGCCAGGCACCCTTTGGCTGAAGACACACAGACTTGCATCCAGTGCAAATCTATCCTTTAAATCATTGCCGTGGAGTTGATGGTCTTTTCAACAAGGGCAGTGGGCTCCTCAGTGCTTTAATTCTGTCCGTTTCCTCAGAGTCATTCCCATGGAGTAATTATTTTTTTGGAGAGTGGAAGCCTTTTGTCTAATGGTTCTCCTTAAGAGGAAGGGAAAGTAAAAATGTCCCCACAATACAAACACAAATGATATATGGAACAGGTGGTTTTATTTCCATGCAGAAAAGGGAATTCTAAGCAATAAAGGAATATAGAATGTTTAGAAGAGAATCCAATAACTTATCTTATCATTACAACCAGTTGAGAGGTTACCATTCAAGCCCCATTTGCAAATAGTTCCATTAGGAGAGTTTCTCATTTGGCATTTCCCCTCTGCTGAGCATGGTCTTATCTACACTAAAGGGGCTCTTTAATAATGTGCTCTATGAAACTGGACAATGCTCTTTTAACTTGGTATTGTTCAGTCATTTTAGTTTGGGGTTTTCTTGGCAAAGACACTGGAGTAGTTTTCCATTTCCTTCTCTAGTTCATTTGACAGGTGAGGAAACTGAGGTAAACAAGGTTAAGTGACTTGCCCAGGGTCAATAGTGCGTATCTGAGGCTGGATTTGCACTCAGGTCTTCCTGACTTCAGGCCCAGCATTCTATCTAATTGTCCTACTTTTAATTTTACTCTGAACTATTAATATTTTCTCTATCCCTTTCTTAAGTCCAGACAAGTAATGTCAAACTCAAATAGAAAAATGGGCAGTACATTGGCTTAGAAAACCACAAATTAACATTATCTATGTTGTATTTTTATTTATTTTGCTAAACACTTCCCAATTACATTTTAATTTGTTTCAGTCACCCCTTACAGGTGGCCATGAGCTTGACCCCCTTGCTCTGGACAATCAATAAAATGATAAATCAAGCTGTAATTTGTAAAGTTTACAGAAAGAGTTGGCTCCAGTAATCCTCTGATTCTTTTTTTCCATAGCTACTCTTTTCCTTTCTGGCTGATGTCAATCGCTTTGGTAGCTACTACTTGAGTGCCCCGTCATGGAAAAAGCCCAGCTATCTTTTGAGATATCACAAGACTTTGTACCAAAAGAAAGAAGACTGAAAGGGGAGGTGGCACTATCCTAGGCATAGGCAGCTGGGATAAGGATTGGAAAGGGCTTCCCTCTCCCACACAATTCTCCAGGCTGCCCAAATACACTCCTCATACTCTGAAGCTAGCAAGATGAGAGGTGTGAGGATATGGATCTCCTTTGGTGTATCTCTAGAGTTGTGGCCCACCAGGCAGGTGAAAGATTTTTCTTTACACAGTATGAACCCCTAAGTCTATGGAAGAGAGCAGCAGTCTGCCTATGAGCTGGGAGAGATGGCCAGAAGCAGGCCCACCAGGGTTGCCATGCCCTGGAGCATGTTCAAAGGGGTGTTTCCCATTGTACCCCACAATAAAAGCAGTGGTTCCTTGAAAGTAACCCTGGCAGCCAGTAGAGTGCCTGGCACACAGCTTTCTGCATTTAAAGCCTTGCCCAAGGATGCCTGATTGGGCCAAAATAACTGTTTCATCCAAACATACCCAAATCTGCCCATTCCTTAGAGGAAAATACAGGGAAAGAGAAGAGTCATCACTAAATACCACTCTTGTAATTTCAGGAGATGGATTGTCATGTTTCTGGATTGTGGTATGCTATAGAGGGAGGTGAAATCAAGGTAGGAAAGGGAAAGGTTGTAGGGTGTGTTAATGCCAAACAGAAGCCTTTACACTTGATCCTGGAGGTAGCTCGGAATTCTTGGAGTCCCTTAAGTAGGGAGGTGGGGATATAGATTTATATTTTAGGACAATTGCCTTGGTACCTGAGGAGAGGTCTTATTGGAGTGGGGAGACTCATGAGGCAGGGACACCCATGAGAAGGTTATTATTGTAATAGTCTAGGTGGGAGATGATGGAGGCCAGAACTAAGCTCTGCTGGGTTTCAGCTCCACGGAACAAGATGCCTCTCCTAGATTAAGCTCATCACTTCTGATCTCATGCCCATGCTGCTAACTCAGCCATGGACAGACATCGCTTCCTTCAGCCTGCCCTCCCCTCAGATTGGAGGGTAGACTCTGGACTTTGGGAATCACTTCATTCTGCATCTTCTGCTCTGCTTGGTTCCAGCTTCACTGAACAAGACACTCCCCCACCCGCTGTGTTCCCCTTTCCCATCTCTTTCTGTATGGCGTCTCTCCCCTACCCCCATTAAGTGGAAATGAAGTACAATCCCATGTTTCCTTGTATCCCATGTATTTCCTTGTATACTATTAATACAGCCTCTTTTTAGATTAGCATTGAATCTGGCTATATCTCAATTCTTTGAGATTCAGAACTGCACTAGCTCAGAAGGAAATGAAAATGATACAAGTGAACATTGATAAAGCTCCGACCCAAGATGGTGCCTGGTACTTCATCCTACTTTCCAGCCTTATTTTACATTACTCCCTTCATTCTCCAATACAGCCAAATCGGCCTTCTTGCACTCATACAAGATATTCCTTCACTCATCTCCTTGTAAAGCCTGCCCCTTCTCTTGGGATATTCCTTCTCTCCAATTCTGCCCTTCTGCAATCTCCAATTCTCTTTGAAATTCAATCCAAGTTCTATTTTCTACATGAGGTTCTTCCCAATCCTTCACCCATAATGGCTTCTGCTTCTAAATCAATCAACCAACTTTTACTAAGTACCTATTATGTGCTAGAGGGTGTGTTCAGAATGGACTAGCACCTCTGATGTGAAGGCTTGCCAAGCCCTCTTGAGGGCTGCTCATCCACCTTCAGTGTCCACCTGACATCCAACTTTCATCTGGCTCCAAGATGCTGGAGCATTTACAGTGACCATGCCCTGGTAAACTGTCTCAGCAGATAGCAAACCAGGCCAAGGGTAATTTATATATCGGTGAATCCACTGGAAAACTGGGGTGGGGGGAGGTGTTTACCCCAAGTATGTGGAGACATACTGGCAGAATAGGTAGAAGTGAACAATTTGTGCCAATGGGCCATGAAGGCTGCTTAGGCAGGTGTGGTGGAGCCCTTAGAGCTTGGTCAGACATCAGAGACATCAACGTCATCCACTGTACCTGGAGCCATCACCAATCATTTTAGCTTTTGTCCTGTCATTAGATTTCAATGACTGTAGAAGACAGAATGAGGCCAATAACTTCACACAATGATGCCTCACTTAAATCCAATTGATGTTTGAGTCAAAAGACAAAAAAGACTAAGTGTCAGGCACTGGGGACCCATAAAGAGGCAAAAGACCATCCCTGCCCTGAAAGAACTTATATTCTAAAAGGAGTCAACAAGAAAACACAGATATACAAAGAAGTTATATACAGGACAGATAGAGATGATTAACAGAAGGGAGAGCACTGGAATTAAAGGGTATTGGGGAGGGCTTCCTATAGAATGTGAGATTCTAGTTAAAATTTAAAGGAAGCTAAGGAGGTTGATAGAGTAGAAGAGGGACAGCATTACAGTGATGGAGACAGCCAGAGAAAATACCAGGAGCAGAGAAATGGGGGGTGTTGTTCTTGGAACAGCCCGGAGGTCAGTGTCACTGGATCAAAGAGTATGTGTTAGGGAGTAAGGTATGAGAATACTGGAAAAGTAGGAGGAAATTACATTATGAAGGGCATTGAATACCAAACAGAGCATTCCGTATTTGATCCTGGAGGCAATAGGAAGCTACTGGAATTTATTGAGTAAAAATTAACATGATCAGACCTGCATTTTAGGAAAGTCACTTTACTGACTGAATGAAGAATGGACTGGAATGGAGAGAGTCTTGAAATGCATTGTTGGGAAAATTGTGAACTGATTTAATCATTCTGGAGAAGAATTTAGAACTATGCCCAAAGGGCTATAAAACTGTGCATACTCTTTGATCCAGCAATACCAGGTCTGTATACCAGCAATACTAGGTCTATATACCAAAGACATCAAAAAAACCAAAAAAAACAAAAACGAACTACTTGTACAAAACTATTTAAAGCAGTTCTTTTTGTGATGGCAAAGAACTGGAAATTGAGAGGATTCCCAACAATTGGAGAATGACTGAACAACTTGTGTTGTAGGAATGTAGTGGAATACTATTGTATGGTAAGAAATAATGAACAGGCAGATTTCAGAAAAACCTGTAAAGACTTACATTCACTGATACAAAGTGAAATGAACAGAACCAGAACATTGTATATATTATGTGATGATCAACTATGATTGACTTAGTTCTTCTCAGCAATACGATGATCCAAGATAATTCCAAAAGACTCATCATGAAACATGCTATCCACATCTAGAGAAAGAATTTATGGAGTCTGAATGCAGATCAAAGCATACTATTATATAATTAATAGCTGTTATCATTAGTGGTCTACTAAGTTGTAAAGTGGATATAAATGGTAGGTATTATTCCTGGAATCAGGAAGATCTGAGTTCAAATCTGACCTCAGACACTTTCTATCTGTGTAAATCTGGACAAGTCACTTAACCCTGTTTGCCTCAGTTTCCTTGTCTGTCAAATAAGTTGGTGAAGGAAATGGCAAATCACTCCAATATCTTTGCCAAGAAAACCCCAAAGAGTAGGACATGGCTGAAAGGACTGAACAAAAATATAAATGTAAAATATAAACATAGTCTGGTATGCTCTGAGCCTATGAACTCCTTCTCTTTACCATGAGGTTAACAGAATCAGTTACAGAATTTCTGCATGTGATCCAAATTAGGGAGTAGGGATCTTCCCTTATAAAGTACTACTCCTTTCTGGAAGCAAGTTTCCCAGCTTGTTCCATGTGAGCATGTGGCAGACATGACCAACCACGCAAGCTCTGTTGATGGAGCTCCCAATGGCCAGGCTCCTGTTACTCTCAGATCCTTTTCTTTCTTATCCACTTTTCTGATAAGACCTGGGTGTCTTCTTACTTATGTATGCGTGGATGTAATCTTATTGGCTGGGAACAAATGGGAGATACGATGGAAAAAGAGCCCTAAATTTGAAGTCACTTACTGAACCTGGGATGGAGCCCCGACTGCCATTTCTTTTCTAAGTTTCTCATTTAAACTCTCTGAATCTTGTTTTTTCAACTGTAAAATGAGGGGGTGGAAATATATGACCTCTGAGATCCCTATGAAACTGTGAAATTGTTATGACTAATTTCTTCTCTCTTACAAATTGTGCTCTGTTTTGCAGGTGCTGTTACAAAACAAATTTGTATTTCAAAACTAGGGCCACAAGCACGTATTTCCTCTCTCTAAATCAAAATTAGTTGTAAGACTTCAGAATTGTACCATAATGCTGGGGGAAGGCTTTTACTCAGGCCTCACCTCCCATTCTCTTACACCCATGCATATTTCTCAAAGCTGACGCCATTTTCTTAAAGCTTAGAAAGGGGTGACCTAACATTCCAGGGCCTTGGTTCTGCTGTATGGAACTGGACCACCCGCCCACAACCTTCTACCTACTCTTAACAATTTATTCAAATCCAAATGTCTCTCATCACTTTTCAAAAAGGGATGGAAAGGGAGAAAGACTTGGGTCCTGGAGTCCCATGACCTTTGGGTAGACCCATGAATAACATGAGGAAACAAACAGACTTCAAGGGCCACTCAGGGACCAGGAAAAACTAGGGAACTCACAGTCTATCTTGGTCAAGATCCAAGTTCTGGGGCTTACAAGACCAAGAGTTGGCCCATATTCCTTGTTCACTTACTTCCTAAAATCACCCAGCACTGTTAAAAATAAGACAGAAGGGAAGGCAGACACAATACTGTGGTAATGACTATGATGGGAGAACAAAACCAAAGCCTAAGTTTTCTGACTTTTTCTTTTACTTTGGGCGTCCCCAATCTCACAGTAGTTTGCGCTATACCCCACTGCCCCCTGCTCCAAATTAGGACTGGAGTTATTTTATTTCTGTCTGTATGCTTAGTACCTAGGACAGAGCTCAGCGTGGAACAGGCAGTTTAAAAAATGCTTTTTTGATTTAACTGTCCAATTGAATAGGATGCTAAAGGAAGAAGACTGAGTTTCTGATCTCCTGTTGCCTTCAGAATTTATTCTTTTGCCTCAGGCTGGAGATCTGCTCCATCTGCTCTAGGAAATGACTTGTCCTCTTCAAAGGCTCTTTCTACTTAAGTCCTGAGGCTTTTTACACAAATGCTTTGTAGGCTGGGACTGTCACATGGGGGTGACATCAGAGTCATCTGTAATGACATTTTGGCTCATTTAGAAGAATTGAAGATCCACTTTTAGGATAATTTTAAGGCCCTAATTAGATGGGCTTTGTGCTCTGTTTCCCACAACTTCTATCATAAATTATTTACCAAAGGCTTGAGTAAATGGAGAGAAAATGTCTTAGCCTTGCTGGTGACCATATGTTACAAATGACTTTTTGAGTTTGGAAGTCAGCATCCTGGCATTAACATTCCACTGGTCTATGTGGCCCCCCTTTTTTCTGTCAAGTATTTGTTGCAGGGGTTCTTAATCTTTTTCATGACATGGTCCCTTGGCCAGCTTTTAGGTGAAGCCTATGGACCTCTTCTCAGGATTATGTTTTAAAGTAATTAAAAGAAGCTTTAAATTTAAATTTGAGATTAGTGATATCACTACTCACCAATATTCAAATTCACAGACCACCTAATAGCTATTCTTCCAAGACCCCTAAAGGACCCCTGTGAATCCTAGGTCAGGAATCCCTGGTGTACTGCCTACTAGGTGCACATTGCGTTGGTATAATGGAGAGAGAGAGACAGACAGAGGAACAGACAGAGACAAAGAGAGTGAAAGCCAGAGAAAGATAGAGAAACAGACAGAGAGTGATGGCCTCAGAGTCAGGGAGACTGTGGTAAGTCCTTCTTATCCCACGTACTAATGATGTGACCCTGGACAAGTAATTTAACCTTTTAGTGTTCCTACACAATTCTCTAAGTCTATAGGTAAGTCCCTAAGCTAGCGACCGAGCTATATTGGTAAAGGAAATTGAAAGAGGATTGTTCCTTAGCAGAAGTTTCATATGTTAATAAAATAACAAAGCCAATGCGGGGAGGGTCATGTTGGGTACAGAAGAGACAATGACAAAAACAACAACCACAACAAAATACAACCCAGTCCTTGTCCCTAAGGTGCTTCAATAACGAAATTAATTAATCAATATTTATTGTACTTATGGGCGAGGGACTGGGTCAAGCTCTGGGGATACAAAAAGGCAGCACCTGACCCAGAGCGCTTCATGAATGTTCTTTCTGTCTCTGTCTCTTTATCTCCCTGCATCTGTCTCTCTTTCTGTCTTTATCTTTCTATTCTCTCTCTGCCTGTGTCTCTCTGTTTCTGTCTGCCTGTCTTTCTCCTTCTCTCTGTCTCTCTCTCCTGGGTACATTTGAGTGACAAGTTCCATGAGCACTCTGGGTGGGAAAAAGAGGCTGCAGGTGGCCCATGTGTATGGCACAGTGTGGCAGGTTTTGTTTTATATATCATATATATATATATATATACATACTATTATATATATTTATTTTATTTGTATTTGTATATATATTTGTATATATTTGTTTTATATATCATATATACACATACTATTATATATATCTATATATAATATAAAAAATATATATATTTTTTCCTGTTATTAGATAAAGTTGTACTAGAGAAGGAATAGAACAGGCTGTGACTTTATGGGATTCCAAAAGTTGGAAGACCAGAGGTCAAGTGAAAGGGGTCACTGAGGTGCTGAATGACATAATAATATGATTGAGATCATGATATCAATGATAATTAACATTTAAATAGCACCTACTATGTGCCAGGAACTCTGATAAATGATTTATAGCTATTACCTGATTTGATCTTCACAATGACTCTGGGAGGTAGATATTACTGTTATCCCCATTTTGCAGATGAGGAAACTGAGATCAATAGAGATTAAATTACTGGCCAAGGGTCACATAGGTAGTATGTATGTAAGATTATTTGAACTCAGGTCTTCCTGATGTCAAGCCTATCCACTGTGCCATACAGCTGTGACAGGGAAGAACCTAGATGCAAAATGATCCTGTAGCAAAGTTGTGGGGTCCTACAAGAAAAAGGGACTTGTCTATCAACTATGTCACATTTGGAAGAGAATTTGGTGGACAAAAGTTTCTATCTTGTAGAAATTGCATTAAGTTTAAGTCTTTTCTCTCTAGGGACAGAGATGGTAGAGGAAAAATTGCTCTGAGTGTTGGAGCAATGTTTTATATTTCTGTCCTTGCTATATCTTCGTAACAGAGTTCCTGTTATAAAGATAATTGATGTTAATTGGTTGAATGATACTTGGTATTTAATGCTGGGGTGGATTTAACAGGATGGGGACTCAAGCCAATAGAATTAGAAAAATTCCCCTAACCTGTCAGGGGTATCTCTAGATCCCTGTTGGAAATATGTAGACAGTTATACTTTGGGTACCTGACTTGTCGGGGGAGTGAGAATTGAGTCAAACATCCTTAAAACTTATAATGGCTACATTAATATTACACAAACCCTCTATTCTTTCAAGCAGTTCTTTTATTTTGCTCTTTTTCTCATTCTTCTGAAATGACTGTTCCAAACCTTCTCTTCTTTCCTAAAAGTCCCAAGTCCTCAGTCTCTCCCCTACTGTCAGTCAATAATCTTGCCCATTGATATGAGAACCACCAATAACCCCGTTTAGAAACTGGTTGGTCTGATCAGCAGTATATGTGTATATATGTATGTATGTATACACACATATTTAAAAATATATGCACATACATATATACAAAACATTTACAAAGAAGAAATCATGGAGGGGAAAATAATTAGCAGCTAAGGAGGGGTGGGGAGAGAGCAATTAATTCTGCCTCCTACAGAAGGAAGAACTTGATCTGGAAGAAACCAGAGATTACAAGAAGGGGAGGTTAAGCAGGAAAGCATCCATCATGCCTATATCTCTTTCCTCCTCTCCCCAAAATATTATTACCCTATGGGAAATAATTTTTAAATTCAAGCTGAACTCCTGGTCACTACATAATGTCCTAAGGTACTGAGGTAATCCCATAGCTCAAAGTTTTGAGAATTTTGACAACCAAGTCTTGTCTTTTTCTACCATCATTTTTAGTATTTAAATCATTTCTCCCCAACTAGACTTTAAGCTCCCTGAATTCCAGGGCTATTTTGTCTACTTTCTTTTCAGTCCCTCTGTAGTGACTAGAAAAAGACTGGGTATAATACTTTGCATTTATATTGTATTTTGTAACTTCTTTCACACATACATTATCTCATTTGATTCTTTCAACGATCATGTAAGAAAAGTAGGTAAACTCTTCACATAATAATTTTAAACTGGGGTTTTTTTCACCCTGAATCCATGAACACATAAATATTTTTTGACAGCTGTATTTCAATAAAAGGTGTGTGTTAGTGGCTCATATATGTTATGTATATCCTCATGGGTCTGTCTAGATGTGATTCATAGGGAGGAAGGGATGTCTAAAATTTCCTGGATCCATTCTTCTCCAAGGGAGACTTTGCTTCCTGCCAGGAGGGGAACAGGAAAGCAGAGCCTCAAGGCTAGCAACACTTAACTCCTCAGAGAGATGTGTGCTTACTGGGTTAGAATTATAGCTCTTTCCTCCTCCCCCCAAAATATTATAGCTTAGAGGAAAAATTTTTAAATTCAAGCTGAACTCCTGGCCACTATATAGTGCCCTAAGCTATCTATGCAAGGCTTGAACTTTCTTAAGATCAAATGCCAGTTATACAGAGACCATTCATAGCAAATAGCAAGTAAACCCATTGATCTAAGCTTGCAGTCAGTCAATAAACATTTATTAAGTACCTACTAAGTGTCAGGCATTTTACTAAGGCTGGGGATACAAATGCAAAAAAACAGTCCCTGTTCCCAAGGAGCTTACTCTCTAAAGGGGAAAGGTGGAACACAAAAGGAAACCAGGAGGGGAGAGGAAAGGCACAAGGGCTGTGTTGGAAAAGTGCAAAGTACTGTAGCTAGATGAGAAATGAAGAGGGTGGCCCCCCCGATTACTCCAATATAATTGGTTTCCTTTGTAATCCTGTATATTTTATTTTGTGCATTAGAAACAAGATTCAGAGAAGGGGTCCATAGATTTCACCAGAATGCCAAAATGAGATCCAGAAAATGAAAGTTTAATAACCCCTGATCTAGATCAAATGAAATAATAAGAATAAAGTACTTGGTAAACTTTAAGGAGCTATAACAATACCAGCTATCATTATCATTATTATTTTCTCCTCATTTTTAGAAAACTTTTATTTGACCCTGCCATTCCCTCAAACTATAGTCCTGTATTTCGTCTGTTTCACTGTCAAACTTGTAGAAAAACCTACTGCCTCTATGTTTTCTTCTCTTGCATACTCTTTAACCTTTTGCAATAGATTTGGAGCTCATCATTCAACTGAAACTGTCCTAGGCAAAGTGGCCCTGATCTCTTAACTGCTGGATGGGATGGCCTTTTCAACCTTCTTGAGTCTTCTAGACTCTTTTGCCTTTGACATGTTGTTGACCACCTTGGTCAGATAAATCTTCCTGCAATACTCTTGGACACTCTCTCCTCCCTGTCTTGGTTGCTTGTGATACAGGACTCTTTCGGTTCTCTTCCTATTTATCTGATCAATCACTTGGTCTCTTTTGCTAATCATGGACCTATTGGAAGACTATTCTTATCTCCTCTTTCAAGACATTCTTTCTACATTCTGTGGGCAGAAACCCAAAGATAGTATGACCTAACTCTTGGGACGCTGCTAACTTAGAGAGTTGAGAGTAGAAGGATGGGCTTGATGTGGGAGCAACACTCCTGGGGTGTGGCTTGACTGTAAGGAAAAACAAGGTTTCTGGTAGCTTCCTATTTTAATTAATTTCTATTGTCAAAAGAGAATTTTAGTATTGCCATGCTACCATGTGCTTGAAACAAGTCACATTTCTTGCTAGAGTTTTCAGATTTCAACTGAGGCATCAAACTTTAGCTCAGATGATTAATTGGCTACTGAGAAGAGAATTTTTGGCTTAGCACTGTTAAGTCTGTTTACTTATGGTAAGCATTTCCTGTCCCTCCTTATAGATCCAGTGTTAATGGTTAGTCTGCAAATTCTAGTTAGATTCCCTAAGGTTTACTGATCTGTTTATAATTGTGATGATGTAGATCTTCCTCTTCGATCTGTTCTTTGTTGTAGAAATCTATATACCTTTCCTTTCTGCCCTCTATAAAATTCTATCCATCTGACTAGTGTAACTAAAGGCTATACAAGATTCAGAAAAGCTGCTTGGGGCTTTGAGACTCTACGCAGCATCTAATAAATAAGTTACTAAAATGTTTTTGCATATTGATAAGTATGATTGGTAGCAGAAGCTATCGATAAATCTTTAGACAATTTTTTTTTGTCTCAACTATCTTGCTGGAAGATTACAAGTTCGGTATTTCAGCAAGTTACTTTGATCTTGGGCTGCCTTAAGAGGGGCTGAGCTTCTAGGAATCGGGAACAATATACAGTTCTTGTATATTCAGCTCTTAAGCCCACATTTGGAGGATTACATTGAGTTCAAGGTGACACATTTTAAAAAAGACTTTGATAAATTGGAGAGTGGGTAACCATGAAGGTGAAACAAGCCAGCTGACGGCAGCAGTCTTTTAATATCAGCTTAGGGTCATTCTGCTTTGCCTCAGAGGACAGAACCCAAAGCAATGGGTGGCTGTTAATGGATGAACTTAGGCTTGATGCTAAGAAAAACTTCCTATTAGAATGATCCCAAAGCAAAATGAGCTACCTTGAGAAGTGGCAGTTTTCCCTCTCAATGAAGGTCTGAAAGCAAAAACCAGATGATTCTTTTAAATTATAACAGACAATTCCAAGCTGTGCAAGTCATTGACCTCTGTTTGCCGTAGTTTCCTCATCTATAAAAAGAGCTGGAGAAGGAAATGACAAAGCCATTGCCATGTCTTTGCCAAGAAAATCCCAAATGGGGTCATAAAGAGTTAGCGAAGACTGAAACAACTGAACAACAATTATTTTAAAACTAATCCTTTTAAAATTATAGTACATGTGTATAAATGTTTATGTATATATACATGTGTATGTACATGTATACATACGTGTGTATATATACACAAATAACATATACATACTGGGTAGTGTATATTATATGATACGTATACGTATACATACATATATGACACATGTACACTATGTGTAACATGAATTATAGTTAGAATTCTTTTTCAGGTATGGTCCTTTCCTGCTCTAAAAGTCAGTGTTTCTATGATACTCCCTTTCACATGCTTGACATTCCATCGAGCTCAGCTACCACACCCAAGAGTGAGCTCAATGTTCCATTTTCTGTCTGTAGGTTCATTCACACTTGTCTGACATGCTCTTTTTCTTCATTTTCAAAGAGGATTTACATTAAGCACTTTGCAAACTTTAAAAAGTCATATAAATTCAAGTTATTATTATTTCGCTTTCTTCAAGTTTCAGGTCATATAGCATCTTCTCCATGAAGCCATGAAGCAATTAGGTGTGCCTTAGGTGACAGAGCACTGGTCCTGGAGTCAGGAAGACCTACAGTCAAATCTGGCCTCAAACTCTTACTAGCAAATCACTTAACATCTGTCTGCCTCAGTTTCCTGAGGATAATAACATCTGCCTCAAAGGGTTGTTGTAAAGACCAAATGAGATAATATTTGTAAACTGTTGAGTTTGGCCTTTGGCAATAGTTTATCCTTAATAAATATTCATTTCTTTCCTTCCTTTTCTGACCTCTCTACCACAATTATTAAGATTCCATCCCTCCTCAAATTACTTTGTATTTACTTATGAATATTGCGCTTACATCTCTCCAATAGAATATAAGCTTCTCAAATTTGTTGTTCAGTGGTTTTCCATTGTGCCCGAATCTTTGTGAGTTGGGGTTTTCTTGTCAAACATATGGAGTGATTTTGTCATTTCCTTCTCCAGATCATTTTACAGATAAGGAAACTGAGGCAAATAGGGTTAAGTAACTTGTCCTGAGTCAGAAGATAGTAAGTGTCTGAGGCTATATTTGAACTCAGGTTCTCCTAACTCCAGGACTGCTCTTTTCACTGAGCAGAGCTGTCCTCAAGTTTCTTAAAGGCAGGGATCATTTTGTTTCTATTGTCACATCACAATACCTTGCCTTACATATAGAAGGCACTTCATTCATGCTGTATACTTATAAATATGTTGTATAGGAGGGAGTACTCCTAAAGCCATCAATTTACAACTTGACCCCCCACCTCCTATTCCCAATCCTATTGATGAAATCACAGAATAGGGAAGGAAGTAAGGGAGAAAACTATGTACTGATATTTTAAAGGAAGTAGGGGAGGGGTTTTCTTTTGGTTTCCCCTTTCCACATGGGTAGAAGTTCTCTTTGATGTAATTAGAGGGCAGGTTGCCCTTGGTAGCCTATAAAAATCAATCTTGCCAGTTCTGAGGGACTACAGGCAAGACTGAAGTTTCAAGGTGTGGGACCCCTGGAAGTCCAAAGGAGAGCCAGGCACAAAAGAATCCAGCTCTTGAAAGGGGATTGCTAAGTGGGGATGGGGAAGAGATTTCTTCGCATCAGAACTATTCACCTAGTAGGAAACTTTCATACCCAACAGGGACTGAGATAGTCAGTGGAGGCCACTACAAGGAACATGACACCTGGCAGTAAAAAGGAGAACCAGTTATGGACTGAATGAAAAATTAACTCTGGCAGTCAGGAGTCAAGTTGTAGGAAGGTATGAGGACAAGGAGTCCAAATAAGCACCTTGCCCAGCAGAGATCAAAAGGAAAAGTCATGTAAGAACACTGTGAGAGGGGGCGGAGCCAAGATGGCAGAGTAGAAGGACGCACGTTTACGAGCTCTGAAACCAAAGCCCATAGAATTAATGTAAAAAGAGACCCCCATAACTTCTGGGTCAATACAAGGTGTGCAGAAACGGAGTGGAAGAGATTTCCATTCCAGGGAGCCCTGGAGACCCATCCCCAGGGTCCGTCGCACCCTGGAAAGTGGACCCCACCCCCAGCGTTGCCCTGGCCGCAGCCCCAGAGAAGCTGATCCGAGCAGGCTTCAGAGACGGAAGCTCCGGCAGCCGGGAAAGTCCCTCCGCCCACAGAAGCTACAGGTCAGTGAGAGAGAAGGCCAGGCTGGAGGAGGGGAGCGGAGCATCTCAGTGACTCGGGCCCCCTCGGGAGGAAGCGGCGGCGGCAGAGACGGGGGTGGGAAGTGGTGGAGGCAGAGGTGTGGGCAGCGGCTGAGGCGACAGCAGACCGGGACTCAGGAATCCTCCAGCAGCAGGCAGGATCTTCATTACGGAAGGTTCCGGCATAAAACCTGAGGGAGCTGAGCCTGGGAGATGGCCCTGCCCCCACCCCGCTCTATTACTGAAGGCTTCTGCATAAAGCCCCTGAAGGAACTGAGCCTGGGAGGTGGCCCTGCCCCCACCCCAGCACCTGAACTAAAGCTCACTGATTGACAGCCAGCAGGAGGAAAGCCCATTTAAATCTCAGAGGCCAAGCACGAGCTGGGCGGATCCAGGTGGGGGTGGAAAGGAATCTCAGAAGTCAAGTAACTGGCTGGGAAAATGCCTAGAAAAGGGAAGAAAAATAAGACTATAGAGAGTTTTTTCCAACAAATGCAAATGATCCCGATCTTCGGATCTGATGACGAGGACGTATCCTTGCCATCAGGGAAAGACGTGGAGGGTGGGGCCTCAGTACCCCAGACACCCCAGGGGGGTGGCGGGTGAGCTCAGGCCCTGGAAGAGCTCAAAAAGGATTTTGAAAAGCAAGTTAGACAGGTGGAGGAAAAACTGGGAAGACAAATGAGAGAGATGCAAGAAAAGTATGAAAAAAGGGTCAATACCTTGGTAAAGGAGACCCAAAAAAATGCTGAGGAAATTAACACCTTGAAAAATAGGCTCACTCAATTGGCAAAAGAGGTTCAAAAAGCCAATGAGGAGAAGAATGCTTTCAAAAGCAGAATTAGCCAAATGGAAAAAGAGGTTCAAAAGCTCACTGAATTTAATAGTTCTCTCAAAAATTAGAATGGAACAGATGGAGTCTAATGACTTTACGAGAAACCAAGAAATCACCAAACAAAACCAAAAGAACGAAAAAATGGAAGAGAAGTGTGAAATATCTCATGGGAAAAACAACTGACCTGGAAAAATAGATCCAGGAGAGACAATTTAAAAATTATGGGACTACCTGAAACTCAATGATCAGAAAAAGAGCCTAGACATCATCTTCCATGAAATTATCAAGGAAAACTGCCCTGACAATTCTAGAAACCAGAGGGCAAAATAAGTATTGAAGGAATCCATCAATCACCACCTGAAAGAGATCCAAAAAGAGAAACCCCTAGGAACATTGTGGCCAAATTCCAGAAACTCCCAGCTCAAGGAAAAAATCTTGCAAGCAGCTAGAAAGAAACAATTCCAGTATTGTGGAAATACAATCAGGATAACCCAAGATCTAGAAGCTTCTACATTAAGGGGATTGAAGGGCGTGGAATAGGATATTCCAGAAGGCAAAGGAACTAGGACTCAAACCAAGAATCACCTACCCAGCTAAACTGGAGTATAATACTTCAAGGGAAAATATGGTTTTTCAATGAAACAGAGGACTTTCAATCATTCTTAATGAAAAGACCAGAGCTGAAAAGAAAATTTGACTTTCAAACACAAGAATGAGAAGAAGCATGAAAAAGTAAACAGCAAAGAGAAGTCTTAAGGGACTTACCAGAAGTGAACTGTTTATATTCATACAGGGAAAGACAATATTTCTAACTCTTAAAACTTTTCAGTATCTGAGTAGTTGGTGGGACCACACATACACATGTACATGCATGCACTACACATACACACATGCACACACATACAGAGATAGAGAGCACAGATTGAACTGAATAGGATGGGGACCATACCTTAAAAGAAATTAAGGTAAATGGTGAGAGAGAAATGTAGTGGGAGGAAAGAGGGGGAAATGGAAGGGGGTAACTATATGTCATTTAAGAGGCAGGTAGGAGTTTTTCTTAGTGGAGGGAAAAAGAGGAGAGCTGAGAAAAAAAAAAACAAAAAAAAACCAAGAAGTTTACCCTCATCACATTTGACTAAACGAAGGAGTGAAATGCACACTCATTTTGGTATGAAAACCTATCTTACAGTATAAGAAAGTGGGGGAGAAGGAGATATTGCAAGGGGGGGGATGATGGAAGGGAGGGCAAAGGGAGGAGGGAGCAATTTGAAGTCAACACTTGGGGAGGGACAGGATCAAAAGACAGAAGAGAAACAATGAGGGGCAGGTTAGGAGGAATGGTAATCCAGTTAGTCTTACACAACATGACTATCAGGGAGGTCATTTGCAAAACTACACAGATATGGTCTATATTGAATTGCCTGCCATCCCAAAAGGAATGGGTGGGGAGGGAGGGATGGGGAGAATTTGGAACTCAAAGTTTTAGGAACAACTGTTTAGTATTGTTGTTGCAACTAGGAAAGAAGACATACAGTTAATGAGGAATAGAAAGTCATCTGCCCTACAGGAGAAAAGAGAAGATGGAGACAAGAGAAGGGAGGGATGACAGAAGAGAGGGCAGATTGGAGATAGGGAAAATTAGATTGCTTGGGGTATTGGGGTGGGGGGAGGGGGATAAAAGGGGAGAAAATTTGGAACCCAAAAATTTGTGAAAATGAACGTAAAAAATTAAATAAATAAATAAAATTTAAAAAAAAAAAAAAAGAACACTGTGAGAAGAGAAAGAGAAAAGGTCTTGGGGCCCTGCACTGGGGCAGTCATTAATTACTTTGGCCATATGTTTCCTACAGATGCGTTTCACTACCAACGTCTACTCCTAATACTAATACTTTGTGTATTTATGGATGAGTGTTTCCCAGGTCCATAGTGGGGGAGGTGTTTAATAGTTAATGTTCCTACTAGATCAACTTTGGCTAAGGCCTTTGCTTTGAGCTAATTGCGCCTACTGGCTGACTGTTAAAGATAAGTGCACCCAGAGGGGCTCATTTGCTATAATTTTAGGAATGTGGACA